>JAHUXG010030678.1:0-29422 GCA_020740815.1 Sciurus niger
TATTTTCATAATAATGTGCCTTGGTGTGGGTCTGTTGTAATTTTGTATGTTTGGAGTTCTATAACTCCTCTTGTACTTGGTTTTCTATTTCATTCTTCAGATTTGGGAAATTTTCTGATATTTCATTGAATAGATTGTTCATACCTTTGGTTTGTTTCTCTAAGCCTTCCTCAATCCCAATAATTCTTAAATTTGGTCTTTTCATGATATCTCATAATTCTCGTAGATTCTGTTCATGATTTCTTACCATCTTTTCTGTTTGGCCAACTTTGCTTTCAAGATTAAATAATTTTTCTTCTATGTCTGAGGTTCTGTCTTCCAGGTGTTCTATCCTATTGGTTATGCTTTCTATGGAGTTTTTAACTTGGTTTATTGTTTCCTTCATTTCAAGTATTTCAGTTTTTTTTTTTTTTTGCAGTATCTCTAATTCTTTATTGAAATGATCTCTTGCTTCCCATATTTGGTCTTTTAATGGTTGATTGGTGTGATCATTTAATGCCTGCATTTGCTCTTTCATCTCCTCCTTCAATGCCTGCATTTGCTCTTTCATCTCCTCATTTGCTTCTCTGATTTTTTAATTATGTACATCCTGAACTCCCTTTCTGACATTTCTTCCACTGTGCTGTCATGGGTTTTATTGATGTAGTATCTAGGTTTGTTTGGGACATTTTCTTCTCTTGTTTTCTCATGTTGGTCAATTGTCAGTGGGACCCTGAGATATTGCAGATTTACGCTATTGGCTTATAGTGTTTTGGTAGATTTCCAGTGTATCACCTCCCAGCCTTCAGTAGCCTGATGTCTTGGAGAAATTTGATAATGCAGTGCATCCGAAGAAAGTTTCCCCTAGCTCCCTACTGGTTCCAGGGTTTGGAGCTGGCTCTGTGCAGAAAGGCTCTCACTGGGGTCTGCACCATGCAGCTGGCCATGTGGGAGGAGCCCACTGCTGGAGTGTGGAACGCTACCTGAGGAAGACTCTAGCTGCCCTGCCCTTCTCTGATAAGCCACCCGTATCTGTGTCTGCCACCCGGGCCGAGCTTTACCCAGTGGGCCGACACACCCATGGCTCTATATTAGTCCGAGTCTCTCATTGCCTCCCCTTCTTAACTCCTGGGTTCTGGAGCGACTGGAGATGCAGTCACCCTCTAGGCCGCCATCTTGGATCACCCCATGGAAAGCCCCTGAGGCCAGAGTGGGCAGAGCCACCTGAACAGGTCTCTGGCTGCCCTGCCCTGATCCCAGAGGCTGCTTGCGGATCGAAGCTTTCTTTGGTTCACAGACTTGTGGCTGGTTCTATGTAGAAAGCCTCTCACTGGGCAGTCTGGTCCAAGAAGCTAGCCTTGAAAGGCACTTCCCACCGCAGGGGTCCAGGCTACTTGGGGAAGTCTCTGGCTACCCTTTCCTGGTCCCTGAAGCTGCTTGTGTGCCAGAGTATGCTGAGTTGTGCTGGCTCCGGGACTTGGAGCTTGATCTGGTCAGAAAGGCTCTCACTAGGGGGCCTGCCCCGAGAACCTGGATAAGCTGGCTGTGTGGGCGGGGCCCACCACCTGAGTGCGCAGGACTGCCTGTGGAAGACTCTAGCTGCCCTTCCCGGCTCCGATAAGCCACCTCTGTCTGGGCCTGCCACCCGGGTTGAGCTTTACCCAGTGGGCAGACTCACCTGTGGCTCTATTTCAGTCCGAGTCTCTCAATGCCTCCCATTCTTAACTCCTGGGTTCTGGAGTGACTGGGGGTGCAGTCACCCTCTAGGCTGGATCCTTGAGTGAAAATCTTAACACACTTTCCAGAGACATTAAATGATTGTTTGAAATATTTTTTTCTAGTTCGGTTGCTGTTTCTTGGGCAGAGATTCTGTAACACTTTTTATTCTTCATTCCCAAATTTGGTCTCCTGTTTTGACCCATTTTAAAAAATTGATAAATTTTATACCTCTTATTGTCTACATATTGATTTTTACATTTCTAATCTTCAATATCCACTTGTATCCATGCCTTTACCTGTTGAAAGACTTGAGAAATTTTTCCTGTAGATTTTCCTACATTCTGGTGTTTGGTGTTTGCATACTTGTGGTGTTGGTTAGCATGTTCATTTGTTCTATTTCTTTCCTACAAGTACCCCAAAACTGGATCAGACTCAGGTACAATCCCTTAGGCAGTACTATATGTGGAATTTAGCAAAATGTAGCATATCTCTAAATTACCTGCTGGAGTTATTAAAGCAAATGTTACTGAGTAGCAAGCCCACACTTTCTCATTCATTAAGTCTGAATCTGGGTCTGAGAATTTGCATTTCTTGCAAGTACCCAAGTGATGCTCAGGCTGCTGAAAAACATATTTTCAATGTCTGATGGGATCTCTTTTTCTATCCTAGTAGCTGTGTGTGCCTTTATCTCTTCATTTATTTATTTGAAAATGTCAATATTCTAATTTTTTCATTGGAATATTTTTATAAAGAGATGCTCACCTTTACCTAGTATTTGGTTACCCCGTGTATAGGTAACTAAGAAAAGGTAGGGTAATTTATTGATATTTTTCACTTTGATTTGCTGATTATAAGATAGGTGGTTCCCTGCAGGAAGCCATCTATGATGTCTCATTTGAGAACTGAGTGTAGTTCAAGACTTTAACCTGGTATCTGTCTTCAGGAACTCACAGTTCAGTAATGAGAGTTCAAGAATGACCAAGTCATGTGGTTATCCTGAATTAGCTCACCACTCAATTTCAAATACAAGCATTGGATGTGGGAATGACCCTTTAGAGCCAAATGACTTGATTACCTCCACCCCTCTATACTGTTTTTCCCAGAATCAGCTCCTTCCAGTGCATTTTGATCTGTACCACTATAAATAATGCAAGTGAAGTCTCTTTGTTAGAGCCGGACCCTCTGGATGGCTCAATCTGTCATGCCCCTGCTCTTAAGATATTTATTAAGATTTTTATTTCTTATAAATAAATTTCATAGTTTTTTTTTTTTTTTATTTTGAAGCCAGCCCATCCCTCTAACAGGAATACTTTCTGTCACCCATGGGGGACGTGGAGTAAGAGATCTCTATGTATTGAAGGTTATTCTTCTCATGAAACATATTAGATGGGTCTAATCCATTTCAAGTATGATCATTATTGAAGCTGACATTATTATATCTTCAGTCAGTGGGAGACTCTTGAAGTTGACTCCCTAGTCCTAAAATCAGTCATTTCTGTTAGAAGCCCTGTCTAAGGTGTGATATCAGCTTGGTCATTGTTTCTGTATTTTTTTCTGACAGAAGTTAGAAATATGTATTTGTTTAGTCACCTTTTTTGCTGCTATGACCAAAGGACCTGACAAGAACAATTTTAGAAGAGGAAAAACTTATTTGTTGCTCACATTTTTAGAGATCTCAGTCAATAGATGGCCAACTCTATTCCTCAGAGTGTGAGGCAAGGCCATACATCATGGCAGATGACTGTGATGGAAGAAAGTGACTCAGAACATTTCACTAAGAAGCAGAGAGAGAGAGCTCTGTTCAACAGGGACAAAATATAAATCCCAAAGACACGCATGCCCCCAGAAACCCATCTCCTCCAGCCACATCCTACCTGCCTATTGTTACCACCAGTTAACCCCTACCAGGGGATTAATGTGCTGATTAGGTTAAATCTCTCATAACCCAATCATTTAAATTAAACTTTCTTTCATTGTCTCACAAATGAGCTTTTGGGAACACCTAATATCTAAACCATAACAGTGCACATATTTAAGATAAGGAGAAAATACTTCACAGGTTCTTATTGATACTGAAATTTTGACTTGAGAATACAAAAAGTAGTGATACACTTCCTTATTCTCCTAAATCTAAAGGTCAGCATTGTTGGTTTGTGTGGTATCATCTTGTATAGAAAGGTGTGGCCATAGAATATGGACTTCAGTTTTCCTTTAATAGTAATGTTAAACATTTGCTTGCATGCTTCCTAAAATGAAACCCTGTCACTTTCTACTCCTACCAGCAATAACTTCCTTTTGGTGGAACTCCTTGATTACTTTTAGCTTCCCTAGTTAGGTGCGGTTCTTCAGAGTACCTAGTAAGGTAAATGGATTGATGGATAGATTGATGTAACAACAAGGGGGTAGGTTATTTTAAGTAACTGACACATGATTTTGGGAGCTGGCAAGTCTGAAATTTGTAGGATAGGCCATCAGACTGGAAACTCAAGCAAGATTCTTGTGTTAATAGTCTTGAGGCAGAGTTGTTTCGGCAAACATCAGTCTTTTCTGATAAGGCCTCACCTTGATTTAATAAGTTCCACCATTTATGGAGGATAATCTGCTTCATTTAAAATCAGTTTAGTGTAAATGTTAATGACATCCACAGAGACTCTCATGCAACATCTAAATTAGTATTACACTATAGACCTGGACACCATAACCTTAGCCAAGTTGATACATGAAATTAACCATCACACTTACATTGAACACTAAATTTATTGTCTAAATTGAGATTTCTTGAGAATAAGGAATTATAAATTATAATTGAATTCTTATAATTTTATACATTGAGTATTATAGTTATGTGATTTTTTTCATTTACCAACTGTTGTTTATCATTGGTGAACCTACAAAATTGTCCTGTTAAGAAAATTATTCTAAAATATCAACATTTATCTGTGTTGATTAAAGCAAAACAAAAACTGTTCTGTTGAGTTTCTCAGTAAATGTTCATATATATTTAGTATCTTAGCCATTAAGTGGGGTATTTATGTATTTATGAAAAAATATATTTTAAGAATTTGGTTGAATTATTTTTAATTTTCTCATAAAATTGTGTCATATTTCAAATTCACATTTTATGGTTGCTAAATTTATAAACATTGAAAAATCTTAAAAATTTTGTTGATTTGCTTTTTCAACAGCTGCTAATCTCTGAATTATGATTTTAAAATTTTAGACTAGGCTCAAATTATAAATACTAAAGTATCTGTTGATTTCAAAGCAAATTCTATCAAATTATTCTAAAATTTTGATATTTTAAAATAGTTTAACATGTAAATATTCCAGCCCAATTATTTCACAGGTATTATCTCCTTTACTCTATTTGGAAATCAAAATTTCTAGAAGGGAAAGCTTGTCACATAAGTTGTATCTATTTTATAGTTTTTGAAAATTGTACCAAATTTATACACTGCTAATTTTTTAGGCATTCTTAGGTTTATTTTATTCTGTCATATATTATAAACTTGTCTATGTAAAAAAAAATTATCTTCATTCATATTGAATGAAGATTTGTATTGCTATTATAAAATATCATATATTCAAAGATTAAATAGCAGCCTTTTATTCCTTATAGTTCTTGAAAATGAGAAGTCTGAAGACCAAGGTGCTGAAAGCTTCATTGTCTGAAAAGATCCTGCTTCCTGGTTACAGAACTGCTTAGATTTTATGTCCTTCCATAGTCTTTCCTATATGTGTTTGGTGAGAGAAAGGAAGGGTAGGAGAGACAGAGAATGATCTTGTCTCATCATTTTATAAAGGCATTAATATCATCATTAGGGATCCAAGTACATGACATAATCTAACTTTAGTCACCTCCCACATGCCACACCTACACATACAATCACATGAAGATGTTAGGATGTCAACTTAAGAATTTTTTGGTGGGATACATATTTTTAATCTGTAGCTATTTCCAAATGACTATGAATGAAATGAAACCAAGGTTTAGAAAGTGATTGAAAATCATCAGTGCTATTGAGTATACCAAGTGCATATTAAGATTCAAAGTTTTATAAGACAGGTAACAAAAAGAGAACATGTATACTATTATGATGTAGTATTTTTTTAAGTTAACATCATCTTTGTCACAAAAATATTTTAATTCACTTTATGTGTGTATAATTTTTATAAAATTTAGTAGACTATCACAGCTTCTGTGGATGGAATTGTTAAATTCCCTCCATTTTTATTGGTAGTTATATATTCAGGTTTATATGCTCACAGTTGTGAATTATTTGTGAACCACAACCCAAGTACAATTTGTTTATGTTCCATAATTGATATTTTTACTGTGATACTCTCTATGCTCCAACAAAATCTGTAGTTTTGTTATTACCTTAAAAATAGCATTGCTTCTTATTCACAGATTTTACTTTTGTGAATATTTCTATTCTTGTAAGTTTAATTATAACTTCAAAATCATTATTCATGGAGTTTTTGTGGTCATTCACTGAAATGAATGACTACAAATTACAAAATAGTTGAAAAATTGTGATTACTCAACACACAATTTTAGCTGGACACTTACATTCTACTTTGTGTTAGCTCAGGTGTGATAAATAAGTGTCCTTTATGTGGCCTGTTTTGTTTTGATTTTTGTTCCTTCTTGTTAGTAATTTTTCTGTTTTTAATGTTTTAAGTATCAAATACAGAATTGAAGAACTGTGTAGTGTTCCTAAGGGCAAGAATGCTGTGATGTACATCCAGAAAAAATACGCATTAGAAAAATCTTCATTCAGACCTGTGTTATAGTGCTGTTAACCATGAGTTAATAGTGAATCAACAGTATTTATTAAATAAGATATCTTAAAACAGACACATACATAAAACAAGAGTACATTTGATCAGTTGATGAAAATGTGACCAGAGTCTGTCAGCCTAATCTTGTATCTCCTAGCAGCTGTGGTTAGGTAATGCACTAATTAAGTGTTCAGGGTAACATTATAAAACTTAACTATTCTGAATAATGAGAGCTAACTGTAATTTTATCATTATTGTTGAACTTTTTAACTGTATTGAAATAGCAATTACAGCAATATCAGGTGTTTCATGTTCTACAGAATGAATGTCCAAAAGCTTTACATTGATTTCATGAATTAAATGGAGAAATCAAGCCATTATTGGAATTGAATTTTCTATTTGACACTGATAGAAAGCTGAAATCATTAAATTGTTAATTTATACTGTTAATACAGCCAACAAAATTATATTCATCACTTTACCTTGAATATATAAAACAATTTTAAATCAGAACTGAGATTTTTAAAAAAGTCATTTGATTTAGATGAAAAGTCATGCTTAATAGAATAACATATAAAACACTTTATCTGCTTTTATTTCATTGGTGTGTTTGAGCAAGTCAAAAGCAGGGGCAACATTGGTTATTTCTTCTGGGTATTCTCTTTGAGAGTCAAGTGTCAGTTATGATACTTACAAAAGGTTGGTTACTGCTAGGTGTCTTTCAGATGTAACTACATGTTGAATTGATAACTGGTTTCCTTGCCTGTCCTGAGAAATGAGTGAGCTCATACCAGAGTCTGAATGAAAATTACAGATGTCTCAACTTATTTCAATGGGCCCATAAAAAATCATTGAGGAATGAAAAATCTAGGATACATGATAAATTGGTTGGGCCATAAGACAGTGGGCATAAACTGGATCATTTTGGGGAAACTGATACACATGGACACTTTACTAAATGTGTCCTTTCAAAAATCTCCTAACATCACATTATTATATATATATATATATATATATATATATATTATATATATATATATATATATATATATATATATTTTTATTGTGGTGCTGGGGATAGAACCCAGGGCCTTTTGCTTACAAGACAAGCACTCTACCAACTGAGCTATCTCCCCAGCCCACCATATTCTTGATTATAGTTTTCCCATCAAAAATGCTATGCCCCCGATGTGATTCACTTGTTTGTGACTATTTATTAATTTCCACAGCATTATGCACTCAGAAAAGAATGTGAAACACACTTATTTTTATTCATTGTATCATTTATTTATGGAACATTTTCTATTCATCTTAAAACTTTTATAAAAAAGTTGCATACTTTCACTTTAAACTAAAAATAATAATAATAATAAGTCAATGCATAATCTTCCCTGAAATTAGTTCTTTTGTTATTTTAATATAAATGCACAGTAATTAAAAATGAAATTTTAAATGGAAAGTAATTTTTATATATATTTGATAAAACTGTTATCTGATTATATTACTTTATATTTTATTATAGAGTTAATTGAAAAGATTCTCTTATAAGTACAAGAGACTTGAGAAATAGGAAGTGACAAGGCTCTTTAGAGAGCTATTTCTTTATGTAACTTTTCTCTAATACCCTATAATCATATTTTCCAGAGAATTTTGAGTTTATTTTCTATTACAAGTTTGTCTAGAGGTTAGCAACCATTCTTTAACTTGTAGTCAACTAGGGTTGTTTTGACCCATTTCCCCATCAGCTTATGATTTTTGATCTCATGTTTGTTTGTAGTTTGAATCACAGCAATAAGCCTCATGATTAATGTGATTTTAGACTCTAAAGGTGTACGTAATCCTTGGAGGGGTTGAGGAGTTTAGACTTACTGTCTGCCCTCATCCTGCCAGCTGCTGAATAATGATGTTTCTGTCTCCTGCTTTAAGATCAACTCTGATTTTTTGCAATTCACTTGTTCTACATTTGTAAGAAATGCTGCTTTCCTAATGAAAGTCCAAGTCATACCTTCCACTCCATTTTTTGTAAGCATGGGATGAATGCTTATGTACTGAGCAGCTGAGAATCAATCATGGGGACTCAATATGTTAGGGAATTTTCTTCTAATTAGTTATCTTTGTGGGGAATGGGTGCTTATCATTTATTAATATTATGGTCCAAGAGTACATAAAATATCTTAACTGAAACAAGGCTATCACATTTAAACCTTTAGTGAATACTACAGAGTAGGTAAGGGAGGAGAGCCAAGCGAGTACTGTGAATCATGAATGTAAGCATTGTGATTCTGGAATTAAAGCATATACATCTTCAGTTTGTTGGTACTGCTGCTTTCACATAAGTGTCTTTGCATTTCAGAGGTTGCACATATGTCCATTTTGGACTGACAGATCACCAGAAGGTGACCTCTGTAGGCATGTGCCTCCTTTATCAGGCTGAACAAACCTCAAGCCAGGTTACATGGTACTAGGGCATGAGTTCAGCCCCTCTCAGTCCCTATCTGGGCACTTTTGTGCAGGGTCACATGATGTCCACTTTAACAGCCCCCAACCCACCCTCAAGTTTTCTTAGAGTTTCCTTATCTCCTCGAAATCCAGAGGTAGCCAGAGGCAGAGTGACTGTTGTTTGCCACCTCTGGTAGGTTTACCCTAATGATGCCTACTTGATCACATTTTAAATATGTTATTTAAGCACTGCTTAAAATATTTAATATAATTAATAATCCAGTTTTATTACCAATTATACAGAACTTCAATCAAAGTACTATGTGTATTTGAGGTGCAGCGAAAATGTGTGCAATATAAGATGTTTAGCTGTATACCTGGCCTCTACACTTTAGATGTAAGGAATGCGTGCATAGTCATATATGTGCACACGCATGCACACACCCACACACACGCACACACACACACACACACACTCTGCTTTACTAATGCTATCAGGTACATGTACAGAACTTGCCAAATGTACTCTATTGAGAAAAATTGCCTATAGCTGGGGACCACTACATTAAAACATTTTATAAGATGTTATATTGTAGGCTACAGGCATTATGTTCCATGTGTTCAATTTCATTCTGAATTTTCAAGATTCCTTATGTTACCAAATAAATCTTCCTTCATGGAAAAAGTTAAAAATAAATATGAATATGATGTTTTGTTGAAAAATGTATAATTCTTTTATGAGTAGTAAAACTTTACTTAAATTCTCATAAGGTATTTACATAGAATAGTAGTGGGTTTGCATGGGCCCACATGGTGAAGTTGTATATTATATAAGTACAATGAAAAATACAGAGTATATATAATCAGATACATGTTGATATATATATATATATCAATACGAGTATAATATTAGTATATATATATAAATACAGAATAGATATATCAATCATATACATGTTGATATATAATAATATATCTATATATAATCCTAAGAATATGATATATTAATATATATGATTTATATAAGATATGAACGAGAGAGAGAAAACTACTCCTATGCATCTGTCCAGAATACTAGCCATGCCTTCTTCCTGATAATAGTTACCTTGCCCACTTACATTCTCTGGGTCCCCCCTGCATTGTGTAGCAAGATCATAAAAACAGTGGTGATAGGCTTGACTGGATGTGTCAACCATGAGAAGTATTCCACCATCCGTGGGAACCACAAGGATGTTGATGATAAATTTTATGTTATTGATTGGATCTGTACCATCCCCCAAAGGCTATGTTTTACCAATGTGGTACACAGCTGATTACACTATGGGAAAGCAGGAGGAACATTACAGGTTGGGACCTGGTAGAAGAAAGAAAGGTTGCTGGGACATGCCTGTAAAAACTATTGAGGCCTCAGATTCATCCTCTCCCATCATTGCTTCTTAGGGACCATAAGGAAGGCAATAAGTTTTGTTCCACCACACACTTGCAACATGAAACTCTACCTCACTTCAGGGCCCAAATCAATGGGGACAGGTGACCAAGAATTGAAATCTTAAAAACCATAATCCAAAACAATTGTTTCACCCTTTCACATTATTTTTCTTAGGTATTCAGTCACAGTGATGAAAGCTGACTAACACAGTTTATATATCAGAAAGAAGACTGAAGTAAATATATAGAACTTTGCATATATCTCCATAGGTAGCATAGTTTAAGAGACATCCAACTGTGAAAGAAAACATATGATGAATTGTATTTCATGGAATGCAATTTGTGTTGAAATAAGTTTCAGAGCATGAGTGACAATATTTTAACAATTTATGGCTAAAAGATATGGTTTATTCTTCAATGAAGCATGAAAAACTAATGAAAACTACACTTAGATACATGAGAGAGTTTACAAGCCAGGAGAACTGGTACACATCTGTAAATAAAGCTGTTCAGGAGACTGAGGCAGAATGATATCAAGCTCAAGATTGGTTCAAAAACTTAGTGAGATTCTACTGCCAAAATAAATAAGTAAATAAATAAATAGGACTGGGTATGTGGAGAGCAGAGTATGGGAGAGTGGTGACAGAGGATGGCAGAGCAGTGACTAAGATTGGGGATCCCTGTTAACCATGTCTGTGGCATGCGTGGTACCTAGGGATGTTCCTGTGCAAGGGCACAGGATGCTTAGCTATTGTGGTAATGCCCTGCATGAGAAGGCTCAGTTCAAGAGTCCTATCAGCTGTGACCTTGATCTGAAGCACACAGCTCCTGGGAACAGAAGAATTTCTTTGCTAGACAATTAAAATATTTCACCAGTTTCATTACTCCTGAGTCTGCTTTAAACAATGGACTTTGTAGAGAGCTAAACAAAGCTCATAACATTGCACTTTGCAACTGAGGATTGCAATTGCAGAAAAACTAAAAAGATGTTATAGTTTCAGTAACTTTCCTGAATACAAATAATACTGGTTACATAGTCATTAACCTGATAATGAGACATATAAAAATAAAGATTGCTGGTGTAACTCACATCTGCATCTTCACCAGAGAGAAGCACTCCACCTGACCCAAATTTTATCTTTAAAATCTGTTTGTGATTCTATTTTTCTAATCCCTCTTCACCCTTTGCCAGAATATGCAAATTGGGCAGTGCTAGTCAAGGCAGTTTGTGGCCCATATGGGGAGTGAACCCATGACCTTGGAGATGTAGCTCAGTGATAGGCATAAAAAAAGAATTTACACATATTTGTTACAAGTATACTCATACAGTTATGCATATGTGACACAAAGGTTTGTGAAAGATAAGAAACAAATATACACGTCTGCTTTTCCTAAAATGGCTCTTACCTGTTATATTGCCAAGCCTAACTGCTAAATGACTCCCATAGAAAGCAACTGCACCAGAATTAATTATTTTATTATCAATTATTTGATTTCTGAAATACTGCAATAAATAATCACTCTGTTTGGAAATGTTATGGGGTGCAAATTAAGAACAGACCAATCACCACTGAGAAGTCCAAATTTGAGAGTCTTCATTAAGCTGGTCAGCTGACTATCTCACACAATGCCTCAAAAAATGGCTATTGGGAGAACAGCCCTGACCACAGGGTTGTAGGGGTTCTTATACCAAAAATTACATCAATCATAAGTGTCTGTTGCTATGATTCAAAATTACACATTAGCATCATGAGATCATCGACAGGGGGGGAAGTGGGTCAAAATGACCCTTACCTAGGTACAAACTAAAGAATGGTTACTAACATCCACACGATCACTGTTCACATAGTACATTGTTTAGGAGCAATAGGAATCAAAAGAGAGCAATTCTTCACTACATAGGAGTTGCCATTGTATATTATTAAACATGTCACACTAAGTAACTTATGATGGGCACAGAGCAGGGTTTTCCCATGGGAGAAACTTATTTCCTACATAACATGGAGTCTCAGAGAAAACTGGAGTCTGTTTAGTCATTTCCCTTAGAGTCTGGTCTATAACATTCTCATAGAGTCAGATCTGTCTGTCCATCACAGAAGCAAGGGAAATATTTATTCAGAACCCTAGAAAGCATATACTATTGAAATTTCTCTACCTATGCACAAGCAGAGCCTGCTCTGCTATGATTTACTCCCCTTCAGATAAAACAAACTACCATGTTTTCCCAGAAAGCCCCATGTTAATCCATCCATTCCCCACCATGCACCTGTAAGTCATTAATTCATTCATTTAATATTTAACAAATGTTGTCTTTGTACCAGGCATTATTTTTGAAATGAGATATGTTAACAAAAAAAACCTAGTTTCCTATTGCTTATGAAGCTCATTTTCTAGAAGAAAGTGGTACACACAAGAGAGGTACAAGAAAAGTAAAGCCAACAATAATGTACTCTATGTAGCATCTATTGTGGTAATGATAGATAAAATAAAGATACATTGTATAAAACTCTAAAGTGGGGCCATACATGCTTCATTTTAATGTACTCAAATATTGGCCACTGTGTTCCTGAGGAATTGGTATATAGTCTTAAATGAAATGTCTTATTTTCTTACACAAAACACATGCATTTGTGTCCTTTACAGTGTTGATATCACACATCCACAAAACTTTAGACTACTTCCTTTCTGTTCAGTTGTTCTTAGAATGTGACTGTTGTCTGAAGTGTCACTGGACAGATGCAGAGACTACTTCAGGAAAGAGGAATGGGAAAAGCAATGGTCAGGAGGACCCCAGACTGCACCCTGTATTGAGTAACCCCTTAAAGACCTGTTATGGAAACATGATCCAATCACTTTTGATATTTAGAGAATGGTTTAAAAACCATGACATTTTGTATCAGGAGGAACACAGGTTCATATCTAGCCTCAGCAACTTAGCAAGGCCCTATGCAACTCATTGAAACCCTGTCTCTAAATAAAATATTACAAGGGCTGGAGATGTCTCAGTGGTTAACTGCCACAGGGTTTGAACCCTGGTTCCAAAAAGTAAAGAAGGAGGAGAAGAAGACAGCAAAGAAGAGGTAGCCTCTTTAGGGAACTTTTTACTGCACACAGCACTTCAGGAAATATTTTCTTGGGCTTCAGGGTAATATGATTGTAAGCTGTCTGCAAAGACAAATGGTTATTACTAGAACTTGGAGGTGCTAGAAATTAAAAGAGACTATAGATGCAATTTCTATCTATAGAGGAAGTTGTATTAAATATCTGCATGAAGAGGTCTAAGAAATCAGAAAGATTTATGGCATGTATTCTGTTCCTTTTTAAGAGTATGTAACCTACTTTTGTTTAAAAAGAGAACTCACAAATTTGGCCCTGTCTCCTGCCTGACTTGATGGCTGTTTTTCAGAGGGCTACTGTGTGAAGCATGACATTATTTTGATCAACAGGGATGGATAATAATATGGCAGTGGTCCTGTAAGAGTACAATTGAGATATGAATGTCCTTTCTAGTAATTTTACTGTGCATTTTCTATTGAGGTATGTGTAGGTGCGCAGATGTTCAACTAGTGAGTTACCTTGGTGACTTGGTGACTGCTTTACACAGCATGCCATGTGGGTGAGAAGTGCAGGCATGCAGAAGGCTGTCCTGAGTTTGTGGAATGCTCTGGATGACCAAGAGGGGATCAAGCAAATGGCATTGTTTTTCTCTGTGAACCTGACCTCACCACCAGCTAGACCATGACTTCTTTCCCCAACTGGTTGTTCCTGGGCCTTCCACCCAGGGTTACTGCAGTATGCTTTGCTCTGGCTGGGAACACATTGTCACAGTCCACATTATCTATTGGCTCATATCTATCTTAACCTAAACTTGCCTAAATATTTTAAATTTACTTTGGACCCTCAGACTGTGTAGGAACTTGACCTGAAGGTGGGAATATCATGTGGTTGTTTCAAATGATTTCTTACATTGTTAATAATTGCATAATGGTTTATTTATGTTTTCCCTGTGTGTCACACCAAGTTGCGGTGAATCTGAAAGTTCATTGTCCAGGAGACTTAGCTAGGTAAAAGTGTGTTGAGAGACTTTCAGTTCATTGTGCCCATGAAGGAGGAAGCACTGTGACTTTTCTTGTGATTGTCTTTTTCATGCTACAATGGTTCCTTAAGGTCAACAACTATTTAAACTGGCTTGTATATAATTTATTACCTGAGTTTGAATCATACTCTCAAGGACATGGGCATAAAGCTTGAGTCTTGTGCTTGTGATTGGAGAGAGCATATGGAAGAAGTCAGGATGACATAAGATTTGCTATGTAGCTATTGGTACATTATCTTGAGGTGTCTGAACTGTGCTCTCCACTTTTCTTTTACACCTGGAATAATGGTATAGCTCTGTAAATGTTTAAAATACTGCTGAAAGAATGAGCATTTGGATGTTCAACTAGGAAAACTTCCTGGGAGAATCCAAGATGTTTTCTAACTGGATATTAGGTAGGACAGAGGAGCAAGGCCACTTTAAGTGAACTTTAAATGTCCATTGAAGTTGACTTAACTGAAGGTACCAGGGATTTCCATTTTCTTAGGTGTTAAAGGGATTTTTCCAAAGTGTTAGTCAGTGATAGTTTTAGAATAGATTGTGTAAAGGGAAGTGGTGCTCAGAATCCAGTGTGTGGAATTTGCTGGGTATTTGCAAATTCCTGGCTCTTAATCTTCTTTTCTAAAGGCTAATCCTGTCCAATTTCATAGTCACTAGTGACAGGTGACTCTTAAGCACTTGAAATAAGCTGCAGGTGTAAAATACCAGACTTTGAAGACTAAAGAGAAAAATGTATCACAAAATATTTTCTAATTGATTACAAATTATATTACATGCATTGTATTAAAATAGAGTAATTTCACTTTTTACTATTTTTCAAGTGTCTACCAGGATATTTAAAATGGCACATGGGACTTGTATTCTGCTTCTGTTGGACAGTGCTACACTGTGGTATAGGCTGATGAGGTGACATAATTAACAGATACCCTGAGTGATTCTCATGCAGGGACTTAGACCACTGATTGAAAAAGAATTGACTGCAATAGATATTTCAGTATGCAGGCTAGGAACTTGAGCACTGTGACTAAATTGGGTCAAAGAGGTTAAGTAAGAAGGGACACATCAGAGCAAGATGCTATGAAAAAGAAATTGAATTGATGGCAAATGATGTGGAGAAAATATTTTGTCACCTGACAGGGTAGTGATGGCCCATGTTATGATACAGAAGCTCCCCAAGCTCAGCCTGTTCTCACACTTCACCATGGTAACAATTAAGTGCAGAAGCTTCTAGGGACTTTGGGTTTGGCCTTGACCCCATCTTATCCAATGTGTGTACGTTTTTCAGAATGTTTCTTAAAAGTGTCTTCTTTGTTCCTTGCACTTACTTTCTTCTCCAGGCAATGCAGTGATCTTAAGGGATTTTGTGAAGGTCATTTGGCAAGGGAGAAGTACAGATGTAAACTTATTTTCTGAAGAAAATCAGAATTACTAAACCCTTACTCATAAGAGACAACTGGAAAATACAGACTGGCCTCTATTGCACATTTGGGGTTTGAAAACATTTTCCAAGTTTTTTACTCAAAATTTTTCTAAAGCTAGAAACATGGCATTTTTATATCAAAAGTAACTTCATTAATGACTTAGTTACATAATTATATTGATGAGAAATATGAGGCCCAACATATTACATATTTATTTTATGATTCCCTGTTCAGTTAGTGGAAGATTTTGTTGAACGTCTAGATTTATTGACATAGTCTCCTTTTAAATTGTTTCTACTTGAAAACATACTGAGTAATTTTTTTATTTCTGTAAAGTTTTTTTATGAAAAAAAAAGAACTGATTTTAGGCTAAAAATTTTTATACTCCGGACCCTCTACACATAGTATGGAGAAAAGGACATTTACAAATGAAAACACTTTATGCAGGCACAGAAGTCACTAGTGGTGCCAGAAGGGGACAGTGTGCACACAGCAGTCATCTTTTCAACCTTCAGAACTTGGGAAACTGCTCCTGGGAAACTTAAATGGGAATGCCCCTATTTCTAAGGTACTCATGTTGCGTGGAATATTGACAATAAATGTTGAGTTTTAATGTATTGCAGAAGTGGTGTTCTTTTAAGCATATGTACACAGACTGAAAATTACATGAATGGGTTATACATATTTAATAATATTTTATTTAGATTTTAATTGTTTTATATGAAAAAAACATTTTAGATGATTAAATCAATATTCTCATGGACTCAGATATGTTCCCATTAAAGAATGTGAGTTGTTTTATTTTTCAAGTCAACCTCTTCACACAAAGCAGTTTATTCTAAATCTTATGATCAACTCTCATAATCTCTCATGATCTAAGGAAGTCTGCCTCCAACAAACCATGGAAATATAATGAAAGACATTTAAGAACTCTTTAGTAAGATATAAGACATTACTGAAAGAAGGACACATGTGTTCTCAGATTAAAAGACTCTTTTGTAAATGTGTCAGAGTTCTCCATTGACCCATAGATTGGTTGTATCCCAATCAAATTTTCAGCAGTCTTTCTTGAACAAATGAACAACTCATATGGAAAAGCAAAGAACTGAGAATAACAAAGAAAATCTTAAAGAACTAAGTTGCAGACATACATTAACAGGCAACAACAAGTATTGAAAATCTAATTAAGAGAGTGTTTTTTAAGCACAAACAGGATCAGAGATTCTAGAAGCAGATTCATATAACCACATTCATCTGATTTACCACAAAGGCAGAACTGGAATAAATGAGGAAAGGATGATCTTTTTAATAAGTTATGCTAAATCAAATGAAAAGTCATATGGGGGAAAATAAACCTCCACTCCAATTTCTTGCTATATAAAAAAATCTATTTCAAGCCAGGTGTGGTGGTGCACACCTGTAATCCCAGTGATGTAGGAGGCTGAGGTAGGAGGATTGCAAGTTTGAGTCCAGCCTCAGCAACTAACAAGGGCCTAAGCAGCTTAGTGAGACTCTGTCTCAAAATAAAAAAAAAATAGAAAGTGCTGGGGATTGGCTCATTGGTTAAGTATCCCTTAGTTCAGGCCTTGATACCAAAAAAAAAAAAAAAAAAAAAAAAAAAAAAAAAGGCAAACGAAAACAAAAAAGGAATATTTCAAATAAATGTTACATCTAAATATAAAATGGGAAAGTGGACAAAGTATACAATTCTGCAATTGATTGCAATTGATAAGAAACATAATGTCAAATGACTCTACACTTATGGAAATATATTAATTGCCATGAAAATGAAAAATATTGATAACCTTTTATAGTTCATATTTATAAAAATCAAAATGTGATAATTACTTGCAGTGGTTGAGATTTGAGAGGTGATCTTGCATTCTTAGGCACTGCAAGTGGAAATTTCAGTGGATATAGTGGACTAGGGATATGGCTCATTGTTTGCCCAACATGCTCAAGATCCTGGATTTTCAATCTACTCTGCTAGGGAAACAAAAAATGTCCCTGGATTCAGTCTCCAGCACTGCCAAAAATAAAGAAGAAAATAAATATGGGCATAGCACTTTTAGAATTAATTAGGCAATAATTATAAAAATATAAATATATATTCTCCCTAAACAAGAAGTGCTATTTCATGGAATTTATTCCACAGATATACAGAACACCAGAAGCAACTTTATTGTCCACCACTTAAGAACTGATTAATTACTTGTGGCTCACCAATGTATGAACTATAAGATAATTGCAAAGAATGAGTATTCTCATTTAGAACAATTGCCACTGTATTTTGTGTAAAATAATCCAAGACATAAAACCTGTATTCACGATATTGTAGAACTGAGAAAAGTTGTATGACAGTGTTTGACATCTTTGATGAACAGCAAGGGGTATATGATATAGGTGAAGTATGTTGGAAATGTCATGAAGGGTCACATCAGGCAGAGGAAGATGATATATCTTAGAGGACTTGGGAGAATATGGTTACTAGGGGTGAGAAAAACATGAAAAAAGTATGCTTGTATCTGATTAATGCCTATTCTACCTTTGCATACTAGGTGTGGGTGAGATAGATAATTCTGAACTTTTTCTTTTTTGTTTGATTTTTCTTTTTGCAGTGCTGGTGAATCAAACCCAGGACCTCATGCATGCTAATGTTCATACTCTACCACTGAGCTATCTTCCCAGCCCTGAACTTTTATTTCATATGTTCAAGGCCTTTAAAGTGTTAAAAATGTATTTGTATTTAATACAGAGGAAAGAGATTGATTTTTAAGTATCACTTAACTAGGTTCTAAAATAAAACAAGTACTATAAAATACTGAAATGGTTAATAGGAAGAATTCTTATTACAATGTGGGCAAAATACATTAAAAATCATTTACTTTTGGTGAGATACTCAAATATTGGAGCTGTTTATTAAATAAAAATCAATGGTAAAATACAATGAATTTTTGGAATGTTTACTTGTAAATATACAATCATTAGTTTATATCTCAAAGTTTAAAAGTTTTCCTATCTGAAATCTATCATTACCATCAAACTATACCTGTTTATTGTAATCAGCACTTATATATAAAGCTCCTTAGAAAAGCTTCAACCCAAATGTCTAATCAACTAAAAAAATGTACAAATCAAATGTGATATAGTGATACACTGAAATGTTATTCAGGAATAAATAGAAATGCAGTACTAATCCATGTTTTACTATTAAAAAAACCCCTGAAATCACTGTTAGAAGCCAGTCATAAAGGACCATATATTGCATGATTCCACTAATATAAAATTTTCCATAATATCGAAGTATATGGAGACTGAAAGTAGAGTAGTTGTTGCTTGGGATTGGATTTGGGTGAGAACTGGGGGTTGATGGCTAAGTGCTGCAAGGTTTCTGTGGGAGATTAATGGAAATGCTCAAAAGTTATGCTGATAGACATATAATTCTATGAATACACTAAAATCCATTGGATTATATTCTTTAAATGGGTGAATTATATAGAATGTGATTTATATTTCAATAAACCTGTTAATATTTTTATAAAATCTTTAGTTTCTATAAAAGATCAAAACTCAAAATATATACTAAAACATATGGAGAGCATAGACTGTCTTGTATTTCTTCAAAAGTTATAAAAAACTCAAACAGTAGGTCCTCAGTAAATATTTAATTATAAAAATATAATAAAACCCAGTCAACAAATGGGCTAAGGAAGTGAACAGACTCTTCACAGAAGATATATAATCAGTCAACAAATACATGAAAAATGTTGAACATCTCTAGCAATTAGAGAAATGCAAATAAAAACTGTAAGATTTCATGTCACACTGATCAGAATGGCAATTATCAACAATACAAGCAACAATAAATGTTGGAGAGGATGTAGGTAAAGAGGTACACTCATACATTGCTGGTGGGAATGCAAATTGATGCAATCATTATGGAAAGCAGTATGGAGATTCCTTAGAAAACTTGGAATAGAAACACCATTTGACCCAGTTATACCATTCCTCAGTTTATACCTAGGACTTAAAATCAACACACTACAGTGATGCAACCACATCATTGTGTATAGCAGCTTAATTCACAATACCTGTACTGTGGAACCAACCTAGGTGCTCTTCAACAGATGAATAAAGAAAATGTTATATATATGTATGTTTGTGTATGTGCATATATATATATGCATGTATATATACATAACATTCCATGTGTATGTGCATAGATATACATATATACCAATATATAATACTTATATATGATGAATATTGTTTATCTTTAAAGAAGAACGATATTCTGGCATTTGCTGGTAAATGGATGGAATTAGGAAAGTTAGTGAATATCATGCTAAGTGAAATAAACCAAACCCAAAAAACAAGGCTGAATGTTTTCTCTGATAAGTGGGTGCTAATTCACAATAAAGGGTGTGAGGAATAGGGAAGAATAGTTACTTTATGTTAGGTAGAGGTGAGTGAAGGGAGGGGAAAGGGGTATGGAGGAAGGAATGGTAGTAGAGTGAAACACATTATTACTACATGTACATGTATGACTGCATGAGTGATGTGCTTCTTTAATAAGTATAATCAGAAAAGTGAGAGATTACACTCCACTTATGTATGATCTATCAAAATGTATAAATGCATTCTTATGTACAACTAATTAGAAAAGATAAAAATTATTAAATTCTGAAAAATTATTAGATGCTGGGTATTACTAAAAGCAAGTGTTACATACTTGATTCATTCTTCAAAATTATATATTACTTATGCAATATATATTATCCTTAGCCTAAAATAATTCAAAAATTCTTTGGAGTACATATCAAATTTGCTGAGCATCAGACTTCTGCCTTCTCAAATGATTTTTGCTAAATTTATTTTGATTCCCTGAACCATACCCAAATTCTAAAAGAAAAGGTAAATGAAATAGGTCAGAAGTAAACTGGCTGGGAATAAGCATTTTACTATGGTTTGTATGAAAATGTGTGGCTTGCGAGGAGAGAACCCACTTGCTATGGTTTGAATATGCTTCTCCCCTCGATGACTAATGGTTTCTAATATAACAATATTGAATGGTGGTGTGGCCATTAGGAGGTGATTTAGTCATGGGGGCACTTCCCTTCTGAATGGATTAATATCCTTTTCAATGGAGTGTGTTAATTCCCAGGGGAGTCATCTGAGTTACCTCTCACTCAGGAATGGATTAGTTACCTCAACAGTGGGTTGTTATAAAGCAAGCCTGCCCTTGTTATATTCTCCTTTTAACAGCCTCATCAGCTTTTCCATGATGCTGTGGTATAACACAAAGGCCCTGACAGATGTGGATGCATGGTCTTAGACTCCCAGCCTCAGGAACTGTGAGTCAAAATAATCTACTCTTCTTTATAAATCACTCAGTCTCTGATAGTCTGTAACAGCAATATAAAACAGACCAAGACACAACACCATTATTTTATCTTTCTACATACAGGATCTTGTAACAGTATAGAAACTTTGGAAAATTTTTCATCCTATTAAGTGTACTAAGCCATCAGAAGCCAGCACTCAGCTACTGAATTTAGTTCTATAGAAAGATAATATTAAAAAGAGTGTGCCCATTTGTTTACAATAATAAAATAGTAAAAAAAAAAAAAAAGAAAAAAAGAAAACTATGTTGACACAAACGTTAAAAAAAACAGTGTGAAGAACAATCATTTTTACATGTTAGAAATGCTGTGGTTTATATTACTAAATTTCTTGTAAGCTTTGTTAAAAATCTATATTACACATTTTCTATCCTATGTATGTCTCAAAATAAAATTTTAAATAGGGGCTGAGATATAGTTCAGTTGTAGAATGTCTAGTAGTACTAGGTTCAATCCCCTGTACTGCTGTTATGATTTGTATCTGAAATGTCCCCTAAAGATTACTGAGATAAAGTGTTGGTCCCCAATGCATAGGTGGAAATTTGAGGAACTGAATGGCTCATGAGGGCTCTGACCTCATCAGTGGATTAATTAATTGAGGAATTCATAGCTGTGTGGATTATTTCAAGGAGTGGAAACTGTAGGAGGTGGAATCTGCCTGAGGGAGTGGGTCCGTGGGGTGTGGCCTTTGGGGATTTGTCTTGTTCCTGTCCCCTTTCTCTCTGCTTCATAGATGCCATGAGGTAAACTGCTTTCCTCTGCCATGACCATTTTACATGATTTTCTGCCTTGACTCAGGCCCAAAGCAATGTAACAATCTGACTATGAACTGAAATTATGAGCCAAAATAAATTTTTTTCCTTTAAGTTTTCCCCCCAAGGTATTTAGTCATAGTGATAAAAAAGCAAATAGAACTGCAGGCAATAAATAAGTAATAATGAAAAGAAATATAATTGGCTGATAGAAAAGGATGGATGTTCAATTTTCCTAGCAAAGATATATTAATCTAGAGGAGACAACCTTTTTGGTTATCATAACTAGTAACAGTTAAAAATACAGAAATGCATACATACACATACTCAGTACTGGGAACTACAGCAAACATTTTTAAAAAGATTATATTCTTTGTAACAAAACAGTTCCATTTCCTGAAATTTATCCTAAGGAAATACAGGAACTGAGCACAAGTATATCTAAATAGAGGTTCATAAAAGCATTATTGATATAGTAACAAATCAGAAATAATCTAAATACCAAACTGTAGAATACTGTAAATAATGTCACAGCAATATTGTGAAAAATATTCAGCAATTGATATCATGTTTCAGAAAAATACTTAGTCATAAGAAAATATGTTCATCTATTTTAAGAAAAAAAAAAGGAGATGGAAAAATATAATTTCCAGTAAGAAGTGCAAATAAATGCCCATGCATTTATAGTCTGTTGGAAAAAAGTCTGTTTTAGAAGTAGTTTATAAAGAATGATCTGGTCCTTTGATCATCTCTGAGTCAGCTATTCAAAAAATGTATTGTTATGCTTTGTTGTAAATATTCTCAAAGGCTGAATCTATCTCTTTCATTCTAAGCTCTCCTCTTTTGCACAGAATAGAAATATTGCAGATACTCTAAAACCTGCAATAATAAAATTCTTGCATGTATTCTCTCAGCAGGGATCTGATTTAGATTTTGCCAAAGAAAGACACTTAGTATATTTGAAAGAAAGTTAAGGAAAAAAATCATTCTTGTCTTCCAATAAAAATGATATGAGCACAGTTAGCAGCTGGGAGGGTTGAAGCACATGCCAAAGTCACCAATTCATGACAGTACTTAACACTTTGGTCAGATGGTGAGGTATTTGGAGGAAGTTTGACCACGGGTGTTGGAATGGGAACAGATATTCAGTCTCTTGTGAATGTTCCCCAGGGCATTTGCTGCTCTGGTTTCTAATAATCAAGCAGATAAGATAAATCATTTTGTATACATCAGTCAGCATCCTTCCCAGTGACCCCTACTCATGAAATAAACTAGAAAAAGAAAAAATGAAGTATCTTTGTTAAAATCAGATAAAACAGACTCTGGGACAAAATGTATTACTCAAGATAAAGAGATTCAATACATAACAATAAAAAAATAAATTCATTAGGAAGTTGTGATAATTTCACATTTGTATGTATATAACATAGGCCAATGTGTGTAAGTAAAGTCTGACAAACAGAATGGGAGATTGTAAAACACATTGCCAATTTAAACATATCAGAGAACTTTAAAGTATCTATTAGATATCAGTATTTGGTGGATCAAAAAGTCCAAAAAGAAAAAGAAAAAGGAAGAAAGTCCAAAATCAGCTAGAATTTGGAAAGTAACATACAGTACATTGAGTAAGTCTGAGTTAATGAGACATACATAGTATACTGTATCAAAAATCAGGAAACATAACATGCTTTCAAGGACATATGCAATCTCTATAAAATTACAGATGTACTACAACATCAGTAAAATGTCAGCAATGTTTGAATCATAGGTATGCTAAAAACATGAACTCTTCAGTATTATAGCCAGTAGCCATAGAATTTCACAGTCTCACTGGCCACATTTTATAAGCTCCATGGCCACATATAGCTATTAGTTACCATATCGAGCAGTGCATGGATATTACTAAATCAAGAGGTGCTGCTGTACAACATGTATTATGATTAAAATAAAGTATAAAATTATTAAAAATTTTAAAAAATCCATAATTATGTTCATCAACAATACAAGAAATCAGTTTATTTAAAACTGAGAATAAATCTATATATCAACATATATAAAAGTATATATTAAAAAGAAAAACAATCCAAGTGTAGTATCCAACTTTTTAAATTAAAAACAATAACAATATAGACTATACCTGAAGGAAAAATTAATAGAACAGCACAGAAATTAAGTAAATAGAAAAGAAGAAAATGAAATTAGATAGTAAAACATACAATATGGAAGACATATATTAAAAAAATTAAACACACTTTAGGCCAAAAATGAGAGCATACTTAGGTAAATGTTGACAAGTTGTTGAAATGGTCTGATTAGAAGAAAACTGTAATTTTGGTAATCTCACATAAACTCATATAGAGGACAGAAAAAAGAAAAAGAAAAAAGAAATTCCCCCTACATATTTTATACTTAGTATAATGTTGATAATGAATTTAACAAAGAAAGTACAAGGAAGAAAACATATTTATAAATCTGCTTGTAATATCTTAGTCAAAAGATTGGCTATTATAGCAATGTATTAAAAATAATGTACCATAACTATCCTGGGTTTATTTAAGTATGCAAGATCACATTAACTTAGAAGGTCTATCAATGCACCTAAAATATGAACAAATTAAAGAAAAACTATTATTTCAATAATGCAGAAAATATTTGTTAAAAGTCATAAATATGTTAAAATTCAATATATAGTGATTAAAACTATTATTTGGAAATAAAGAACAGTCTGTGTAAAATATGAAAAGTCTGGGAGAGTTCTGGGAAGACATCTGGAGACTTCTGAAAGCATACAACTTTCAGGGTTAAGCTTAGGAATTTAATTTCAAGTTCAGCCCTTGGTTTAGATACATCTCCCCATCTCTCACCCCATTGCCCCATTATAGCCAGCCATGCAGGTGCTGCTGCAAATTTCACACAGGTTAGGGTGATCAGAGTGGGAAATAAGACCTTAAATGACTGGTTTGCACATCAGACTGATCCTTGACATGAAAACTTCCTCTAGCAATTAATACAAAAACCAAAAAATAACAAGCCCTAGGGAGGAAGACAATCCAAATTTCAGAGGTTTATCCCCTGATTAGTTTCAAATATCAAGTTTTCACCAAATCACAAAGCATACAAGGAAATAAGAAAGCACGGCCCATTCAAAAGAAAAATAAAAAAGAAAGCATCCCAAATAATGACAAGATAACAGATCTATGAGATAATTACTTTAAAACATTGTCCTATTGTACTCAAACAAACAGAAGAAGATATGCAGAAAACCAAGAAAATGATGTCTGAATAAAATGGAAATTTCAATAATGAGTAGAAGAAACCAAGAATTCTAGAACTGAAAAATACAGTAACTAAAATGAAAAAAAAGTCATGAGAGAAATTTGAAGGAATATTTGAGCAGGGAAAAGAAAGAATCAGCAATATCAAAGATAGGAAAATTAGAATTATTGAGTCTGATGAACAGGAATCAAAAAAATATTGAAAAAAGTGAACAGAGCCTAAATAAGTTATAGAATACTGGCAAGTGAACCAACAAGTACACATAAGAGTTCCAAATAGAGAAGAGAAAGGAGTAGAGAGCTGATGTGAAGAATGATGACTAAAAATTTCCCATGTTTTGTGAAAGATACAAATGTAAATATCCAGGAAGTTCAACAAACTAGGGATAAACTCTATGAGACAAATTATTAAACTGTCAGATAGTAAAGGAAAAGAATTTTTTTAAATCACAAGGCAGAAATGACTCACTTAACATAAGGAATTGCCAATAATTTTAATAATAGTAACTCCAATTCTTGTTTTCCACATGGCTTCAGTGACTAGTGTATTTAAAAAGCAGTTATTAGTCTCAAATCTAGTATTATCATCTCTGGTTTGTAACTCCACATTTTGTTCTCTACTTATTTAAGAGACATGAATTTTCTTTTTTCTTTTTTTTTTTTTTAGGCTTTGATGTTTTATTAGAACAAATTTTCAAAAAAGTGATTTTTAGTTAATGTGTGTGGGGACATGTAATCCACTTGATCCCAAGTAAGAAAACCATTAAGCCTATTCAGATATTTTCAATATTCAGTTTATGTAACAAAAAGATAAAAAAATTTGTTTCACATTCATAAAATTCCCAATTTTGTAAATGATAAGTAAACCCTCCCTTACCTATTCCTTTATTAAATACACAAAGAGTTTCAAACGAAATTTACATTGCTTTAATCTTGATGTGTAATCAAATAACACTGAAAACTAAACATTCCAAGTCCTACACCAAATAGTAAAATACCCGAAGGTCTTCAGGGTCCTGTGATTGATTTACATCAGTAAGAGAACCTGCTTTTTATGTGGTAAAAGAAATGTGTTCATCTCTAATTACAATTTCAAGTTCCTGTTATGCAACCCTGTCCAGGGGAGGCCAGAGGGCATCATCTTATTTCATAATGTCACTGTCATCAATTATTCTCTTCAGTTCTTTTATTACCCTCTTATGTACATATGCCTCTTTCCTGATCTTGACATCATTTTTCTAGTTGCTGTTATTGCCATATCTAAGCTTTCCATCCAGCCTGAGCTTGAACTCTAGAAACTTGTGTCCAAACTTGCCCTTGTGCCCTACATAGTAGCAAGAGTAAAAATCACTAGCCATAGCCATTTTTTGACTCCTGGCAGCTCACTGAATGCTTCTGCATTTTCAAAATGATTATTAGTTTATGGTTTTGAACACATAGTATAATTATTTGTAATAACACAGATATACAATTCTTTGACAGTAATAACCAAAACAGGAGTGTCAAAAATGTAAATCAGAGTTTTTGTATATGATTGAAGTTAAACTGCCATAAATTTAAATTTGTTACGATTTTAGAAAGCTTAACATAATTTCCATGATCACTACAAAAAACAGTTATAAATTATGCCAAAATTAAATAATAATCTAAATATTATGCTATAGAAATCCACTAAACGCAAAGTAAATAATACAGGAAATGGGGGCCCAATAAAAGTCATAAGGAATATAGAAAACAAATGACAAAATGAAGAAGTAAGTCTTCCTTATCAGAAATCACTTCAAATGTAAATGGATTAAACTACCCAATAAAAAGACAGAAATTGTCAGAATGGGAAAAAAATGAAACAAAAAACGGGGAAAATGATTGAATTATGTGCTGTCCACAGGAGACTCACTTTAGATCCAAAGACACAAAATGAAAGCAAAAGAGTGGAAAAAGATATTCCATGCACCACATGGTGCCCAACAGAGCAGGAGTGGCTGTACTATTGAAAAATTCTTTTTTCCAGTGGTGGGGATCAAACCTAGGGCCCCACATATGCTAGGCAAGTGTTTCACCCTTTAGGCAAAACAGACTTAAAGTCAAGTGTTTCAAGAGACAAAAGAAGGACATTTTAATAACATTTTATTTTAATAAGAATGTAGTATTTCTGAACATAGCAAAAATATGTAACAATTATAAACCTCTGGATACCTTAAAGCAGGCAATCAAAATATACACATCAAAAATTGACAGCATAGAAAAGAGAAGTAGACAGTTCTACAAAAGTAGTTGAAGATATCAATACCCTAGGCTCAATAATGGATAGAACAACAAGATAGGGGTTAAGCAAGAAAACAGAGGACATAAACAATACAGTGTACCAACTAGATCTAACAAAATTGTACAGACACTATTCAACAATATGTTATACATTCTTCACAAGAACTCATGAGACATTCTCCAGCATGGACCATATATTATGCCACAAATTAAATCTTAGTGCATTGTAAAAGACAGAAATAATACCAACTGTCTTCTTCACCCAAAACATGACAAAATTCCAAACTGATAACAAAAGTTGGAGATGTAGCACAGAGGAAGAATGCTGGCTTAGCGTGTGCAAGGCTCTGGGTTTGATCCCCAGCACAAAAAAAAAAAAAAAAAAAAAGGAAGAAAGAGGAGATGAAGAAGAGGAAGAAGGAAAAATTAAGAAATTAGAAACTGAAGAAAAACTAGAAAATCCACAAATTTATGTCAATTAACAACACTCAACAAACCAAACAACAAAAACAACATGAAAAATCATCGTGAACTTTGAAAATTATATGTAAGTAAAACCGCTTTGAGTGTTAGCATTCACTTATTAAAGAGAACTTTTACTTTCAATTTTTTTGTGATGCTAACACACAATAAAGTTCAGGGAGGAGAAGAATAGAGGTTCAGTGGATTAGACAAAAAGGAATGAAAGGAAGGGAACAGGTTTGGGAAAAGGAAAGATAGTAGAATAAATCTAACATGACTTTCCTCTGTTCACATATGAATACACCACCAGGGAAACTCTACATTATGTATAACTACAAGAATGGGATCCTTATTAGAATAAGTTATACCCCATGTATGTATACTATGTCAGAATACTATTGGTCATATATATTTAAAAAGAACAAATGAAAAATAAAAACAAGCACAATGAGATGGCATGTCATACCCATTCATATAACTTTTTCAAAAAAGCATTGGCAAGAATGTTGAAAATTTGGAACTTAAGAATACGTTCAGTAAGAACATAAAATGGTACATCTGCTGTGAAAAACAATGTAACAGTTTTTTTTTAAAAAATTAAAGATTGATTTACCATGGACCAGCAATTGTGCTTCTGGGCATATACCTAAAAGCAGTCTCAGAGATATTTGTGCACCCATTTCACAAAAGCATTCTTCACAATAGCTAAAATGTGGAAGGAACCCAGGTATCCATCAACAGATGAATGGAGAGGCAAAGTGTGATGCATACATACAATGGAATGCTATTCAGATTTTGAAGGGAAGTAAGTTCTGATGTATGCTCCAACATGAATAAATCTTGAGAGCAATGTTTCCAGTGAATAAGTAAATCTCAAAAATAAAAATAGTGTGTTATTCAACTTCTGTGAACTTGCTAGAGGAATCAATCATAGAGAAATGAAATAGAATGTTGGTTAATGTGTACTGGGGGAAGAAAGTGTGGGGAGTTTTTGTTTAGTGTGTACAGAGTTTTAGATTTGCAAGATGAACAATTCAAGAGGAGGATGGTGTTGATGGATACATAAAATGTGAATGTACTTAATATCACTTTACTGTAACTTAAAAGCATTAAAGCAAAATTCATTTTATGTGCTTTTGACCACAATAAAAATATTGACAAAACTGAAGTGCAAAACAGTAAAGCCAGATAAGAGAATATTTATAGCTTTGGAATAGGGGAGGACTTCTTTTTTTTTTCTTTTTTAAAACTTATTTTTACAGACTGCATTTTGATTCATTTTACACAAGTGGGGTACATTTCATTTCTATGGTTGTACACCACAATGTAGATTCACACCATTCATGTCATACATGTGCATAGGATAAAAATGACTATCTCAGTCCACTATCTTTCCTTC
>JAHUXG010030679.1:0-59984 GCA_020740815.1 Sciurus niger
TTTTTTGATGCTATTGTGAATGGGGTAGTTTTCCTAATTTCTCTTTCTGAAGATTCATCACTTATGTATAAAAAATGCATTGGATTTATGAGCATTGATCTTGTAACCTGCTACTTTACTGAATTCACTTATGAGTTCTAAAAGTTTTCTGGTGGAATTTTCCAGGTTCCTCTAAATATATAATTATGTCATCAGCAAACAGGGATAGTTTGAGTTCTTCTTTTCCAATTCGTATCCCTTTAATTTCTTTGGTTTGTCTGATTGCTCTGGCTAGAGTCTCAAGGACGATGTTGAAATGAAGTGGTGAAAGAGGGCATCCTGCTTGTTCCAGTTTTTGGGGGAACGCTTTTCAGTTTTTCACATTTGAATGATATTATCCATGGGCTTAGCGTAGATGCCTTTAGTAATGTTAAGGAATGTTCCCCACTACCCCAGTTTTCTAGTGTTGAGCATGAAAGGGAGGCTGTTCTTTTATCAAAATGCTTTTTCGCTTCTATTGAAATAAATAATGTTCTAACTTTAAGTCTGTTGATATGGTGAATGAATTTATTGATTCCGAATGTGAACCAACCTGAATCCCTGGGAAACACCTCACTTGATCGTGGGGTTTGCACTAGCTTTTTAATATATATTTGTCTGCGATTTTGCAAAATTTTGTTGAGAATTTTTGCGTTGATGTTCATTAAGGATATGGTCTGAAATTTTCTTTTCTCGATGTGTCTCTGTCTGGTTTAGGTATCAGGGTGATATTGGCTTCATAGAACGAGTTTGGGAGGGTTCCCTCCTCTTCTATTTCATGGAATAGTTTGAGGTGTATTCAATTTTATAGTATCTTCAATGTTCCCCAAAGAAACCCCACCCCTTAGCCATAACCTCACAAATTTCTTTGTTCTCTCTAGGCCCTAACCAAACTAATATACCTTCTGTCTGTATAGTTATGGGTATTCCAGACTTTTAACATAAATATGATCATGTGACAGTGAACATAATAAATATGGTTCATTGTGACTGCCTTCTTTCTTTTGACATATTTTTAATGTTGATCCTTGCTGGAGTATGTATCACTACTTCATTTTTTACTGTCACATATTATTCCATTTTATTATGCCACATATTATTCCATTATTATTATTATTCCATATTATATTATTGAATATACCCTATTTAATTTATCAATTATTGATTGGGAGACATTTAGGTCCTTTCATTTTTATATTGTTATTAATAATGCTGCTAATGACATTTGTCAGATAATTTCTTTTTGAACTACCTCTTATTTGCCTTATTTTGGGATAATTGTATTGCGGTGTGGCAGAGTGGGAATAGCAGCAAAAATGCTTCTCCACCCTCTTTTTTTGGTACCATGGATTGAATCCAGCAGTGCTTAACCACTGTGTCACATACCCAGCCTGTTTTATTTGTCCGTATTCTTGTAATTGTGGATGGACAGCATGTCTTACTTTATTTGTTTCATTTTTATGTAGTGGTAAGGCTTGAACTCAGTGCCTCACACATGCCAGGTAAGTGTCGTACCACTGAGCTACAGCCCCAGCCCCCCAGCCTCTTGTTTGAATTTTCAATTTTGAAATAGAGTCTTGCTAGGTTGTTTAGGACCTTGTTAAATTGTTGAGTCTGACTTTGAACTTGCAATGAACCTACCTCAGCCTTCCAAACTGCTGGGAGTACAGGAATGTGCTATTGCACCTGGCAACACTGCCCTTTGATAGATATAAAAATCATGCATTTGATTCAATTCTTGAGAAACTTTTACCAAGGTATACATTCCTGATTGTATTTGAAATCATTGGTTTTTACAAAAGTATTCAGCTCAGTTGTGTAAATAATTATAATTTCTGTTACACTGAGTGATATTATAATTTTTTGATATTTTTAAGTACTAAAATAAATTTCTTGATGCAGTTCTTAAAGCTTAATTTGCATCAAGAAGTGATAAATCATGTTGGCATGATTTAATATCCCCTTAGTTTGGGGGTACAATTCATGTTGCTGATAAAAAGTAGATAATTGGAAGAGAATTCTAATTTCTCATTTTCCCAGTTCACTTTTGTGGGTTTTACGTTTAGTGGAGGCTTCTCATTATTAAGGCTAACGTGTGAAAAAACTAGCCAATGGTATGCTTAAGCATAAAAGTATCATTCTCTACTAAGCTAATTTAGCTTATACCACCCAATTAAAAGAATCTTAAAGTAGGTTCTCTTGTGTGGATTATGGACTATGCTCTATCTCTTTTAAAATTTTGAAGCAATAATTTACTAATATAAATATAATTTCTCTGGTTGTTTCTGAATTTTCCACAAATTTGATATATTTTAGAACTAGCTGATTGTCCATTTTGCCATAAAACTGTTGTTCTAGGTGCCCATTTTATTACTATCTACTTAGTTTGCATTTATTAAAATGTGTTAATCTGGGTGATATAGCAGATTATCAAATAAAAAAATAAAACTTGTTACTGAATAAAATGGAAATCAGTTGTTTGCTTTTAAGTTGAAGAAAATGGAAATAGTAAAATAAAGAACAATGAGTATTTTTTATTGAAAAATATGTTTACAAGGTACTTTTTGTAAAAATATATTTTAGTTGTCAAAAGACCTTTATTTTATTTATATATGGTGCCTAGAATTGAACCTGGTGCCTCATACATGATAGGCAAATGCTCAACCATTGAATTATAAACCCAGCCCACCAAGGTACTTTAAAAAAAAAAATGTTCAATTTTCTTTAGACTGTGACCATAATAAAGATAATTTGCCTATAGTTTTGATAGAACCTATTCTGTTCCCTTAACAATGTACCTTCAACCCTCTCCAATGTCATTAGGTTCTTATTTTTAATTTTTAACTATTACAGGTCATGCTATGCTAAATGCCTAGGGATTAAAATTTTGTGTTGCTTTAAAAAGAAAAGCAATGAGCATATTTTCCTGTATTTGATATAGTAATAATGTTAAAAATTACATATCTCAGACTTTAGAGAGTCTTCTTTTCTTTCTTTCTTTCTTTGTGCATGGGAGGCAAGCACTCAACCAATTGATCTATATTCCCAGCCCCTGAAAGTCTTATTTTCAGAAAAGAAAGTATAAATGAAATATTGGACAAAGCATTAGTATTCTTCAGTTTATTTTCTTGAATATATCAGATAACTTTTTTTCAACTGCTAGCAACCTAAACAATTATAGGTCATTTAAGTAGAATATGGTTTTGAGTGCCCTACAGAATTTTTGCAGTGTCCTTGGAACATGTGTAGAAAATATGTAGTCATAAGTGTACTGAACAGAAGAAGATTGCCGTACCACATCACAGTGTTCTAATGAAAACATGACTCCCAATAGCACTATGGCTAGCACTTGAGATTCCAGGAACAGAGATACCTTCTTCCTCAGATGTCCTAGGAGGACAAAACTGTCATAGGGTCCAGTTTTCATGTATGTGATTATCCTCTCCTGTTCATCTGGTCTAACCTAGAAGAGGGTTGGAGTAAGTGTAGAGTAGTCAATCTCTGGTTTTTGCCACAATTTAATTTTCTCTTCTTGCTTTCTCTTCTCTTTTTTTATGTGTGCCTTCCATCTTCTCTTGTGAGAGCCATACTTTGGCTGGGTATCAAAAGCATTATATGGATCCCAAAGAGTTTATTGAAACCCTTGCTCTTATTCATGGGGTTCATTGAATTGTAGTATATTTATGTGAGGAAAGGAATAAGTATGTGAATCTTAGTTTTTTGGATGGACATTTGGTTTTTCTTCTGTGTGTGTGTGTCTAGAAGTCTTAAGTAACAGCATGCTACATCTTTTTTCTCCCACCTGATCCAGTCCCACTGGAATTATGGCTGTGAGTATCAAGAGCTTGAAGGGTTCCAGGTTTTCCACCACTTTAAACTGACATGTTTATTGGGTGTTGTCAGTAGTCATAAACTCCTAGGTCAAAAATAAATACTCTTGAATTAGCTTTACAGCACCCCCCATTTCCAGAGCATGAAGCTCATAGTGCGATGTTAGGAAGACCAGTTGCAGTAGGGTGTTGAAGAAGATAAACCCTGATTTAGGGACAGGGACAGTAATTAACTATGATCTGACTGATGCAGGGTGTGATGAAATCTGTTTAGGTTGCCTCACAGAGTGTATAATAAAATTTCTGATGAGCAGGATTCCAAGCAGCAGGATGAGGCCAACCTGAAGTAGCAATCTCAGCCATGCTTTTCAAGTCCCAAATTCCATCAGCAGAACAAATCCCAAATACCAGTACACCATCAGGATCAAACTTAGTCCACCAAGTTGGCTTTCTCCTTCAGTTTTTCAATCAGTCTTCCATTTGGCTAGTGTATTAATTCATACACAGGTGGATATGTTAATGATCTCACAGTCTTCCCCAGGTTTGGTAAGGAGGAAGTCAGGACAATTTTTTTCTCCATAGCAACCCTGGCCAGTGACTTGAAGCCACCCTGAGTGCTTTTAGGGCTGATGAGGTATCATTGATTATCCCAGAACAAATGTAATAGCAGCTTTTTAAATTATCTAACTCCCATTGCAGCAATAACTGCATGAGGGGAAACAAAGTGGATCAGCATGCTCTTCTGAAAATTTCTCATAGTAAACTAAGATAACTTGACTTTGAAATCATTTCCAAAGTTGTTTGAGGGCCTTATGGAATACTGGTAGTGTTTCCGTAAATATTTGTCAGTGTCATACTGGGGTTGTGGCTCACTGGTAGAACATTTGCCTGACATGTGTGAGACACTGGATTCAATTCTCAGCACAACATGTGTTTGTGGTACTGGGGATTAGACACATGCTACACAAGTGCTCTACCACTGAGCTACAACACAGAATTTTTTGTGTGTGGTGCTCGTGCTTGACAGGCAAGCACTCTACAAACTGAGCCATATCCCAAACCCTTAGCACCACATATAAATAAATTCAAGGTCCATAAACAACTAAAATTATATTTTAAAAAATATTTGAGTGTTTCAGTTATGGTTGTTTTTGAAGAGAGCGGCAAGGTAATGCCTGTCTTTTATAAAAGTTACTCTCTCTTGAAGGCATACATGGCATTCTTGGAAGAAAAATGTTGTTTATTAGTTGCTGGAATCCCTCAATTGGAACCATCATTAGTGAAAATGCTATAGGAGACAAGGCTATCAGCAAAGTCTTTGAGCTGGCTGATAATCTTTATGGTTCTTAGTTAAGAAAATAATTGATTTTAGTCTTTATTTTTGTAGTGTCTGTCTGAAGACATTTTGGTCTTTGGCCTGTGACACTCACCCATTTCTTAGAATGATTGACCTAGAGTTACGGGGGTTGAAATGTGGCAGACATGTGGAAATGCAGAAAGATACTATGCATGGTCGGTACGGAAACTGTCTTCTGCTATTGTGACACAATGCTTTGTACAGTTTAGAGAACAGCGTGCTTATTAACACAGTTTAGAAAATGATGGTTAAACAGTCAGAGCTTTCTCATGGGAGATGGTGAGTTGTGCTCTACGAGAGAAAGTTTGAGCTTACAGTAAGCATGCTGAACCTTTGCCAAAGAGTGACGTGATCTTTATTATATTGGACCAGGAGCTTGTCTGCCATTTGCTGTGGAGGAAGAATGCTGTCTCTATCATCTGAGGTTGATTGCTATACATAAAACTAGAAGAAAACCCATCAATGCCTCTTCTGAAATACATGCAGAAATATGCAAGGCCCAGTAGCTATCCTTTAACTTGTAAAATCATCTGCCTACATTCAGGATGAACATGTTGAGCCAAGAATAAACTTTGTAAAGACAAGTTGCTTTTTTGGGGGGTGGGGTACTGGCAATTGAACTCAGGGGCACTTGACCACTGAGTCACATCCCCGGTTCTATTTTGTGTTTCATTAAGAGACAGGGTCTCACTGAATTCCTTAGTGCCTCACTTTTGCTGAGGCTGGCTTTGAACTCCATATCCTCTTGCCTCAGCCTCCTGAACCACTGGGATTACAGGTGTGTGCCACCATGACCACTGACAAATTGCTTTTTCTGTTCTTGAGACTACCTTTTAAATTTCTTAGCCTAACCATGTAGAAAGCATCTTATCTGGTGTCCTTGGAGCAACCTGGATTGGCTTATGGTTGGGTTTAAGCATTTCATGTGTTTATGTTCCTTGAACTTTGTGTCTTAGCTTGTTTGTCCAGTAAAGGTCAGAAACCAAAGATTTAAAGTCATAGTACTGAATAAAGCACTAGACAGTAAACTGTGTCTAACTCTGGAAGAAGGTGACTTTTGTCATATCATTGAAATCATGTCTGTAGCATAGTAAAAGTTAATAGAGGCCAAATTCTATAAGCATGGTGATCATGTCTTATGATGAATAACTTATTCACATTTTTTTGTGTGCTGGGGACTGAACCCAGGGCCTTGTGCTTGAGAGGCAAGCACTCTATGAACTAAACTATATTCCCAGCCCTCACTATTTCTTTAGTTTCTATTAATATTTCTATTAATATACTCAGTTGACAAACTTCTTTTTTAATGAATGAATGATTCTTAATGTACATCTCGGTTTCAATTTTATTTTTATTTTTATTTATTTATTTATTTGTGGTACTGGGGATTGAACCCAGGGCCTTGTGCTTGCAAGACAAGCACTCTACCAACTGACCTATGTCCCCAGCCCCAGTTTCAATTTTAAAAGCAGGATTCATCCTATTCTCCTGTAAAACCTGTTGGCTTCCTTGCATTTTGTATCTCTGTTTTAGTACATTTTTTGTATGTTTGAACAACAAAGGTGGGAGGTCTCTTTTAACCTCTGTTCTTCTACCTCAAGTTTTCTTATTTCATTTCAAATGTTATTGAAGCCCTTCTCACATTGTTCAACAGTTACTTCTATAATGACTTCTTAATCTGACTCTATTGTCTATTATTGTCTCTGCTTTTTATAACATCCTTGTGATGTTCACTATTTCCACTTGAATCTGAATTTTGTCATTTGCTACACAAAAGACACATCTGATCTTTTCACTGTCTTCCTGTCCAGCATCATCTCTCTTGATTCCTTCATCAGATCTCCCTGTTAAAGGATTCCTGAAATTCAGATTACTTTTATTTAATTCAACAAAATTGCTCATCTTTGAACATATTTATTCCTCTGCTTGAAATACTTTGTCCATTCCTTCATCAGGCACATTCCTATTAATCATTGATTTAGTACTTTTTAAAGTAGTTTTCATTCTTTAGTACCTCTGATTCCCATTGTATGCCAGGCATACCTCTGGTAGTGCATAATATATTTTAGCATGATTGCTGTGCATCTGCAGTTGTACAGTTTGTCCTACTTCCTTTTGCAGATTCTGAACCCTTTTTGGTGTCTCTGGGAATTGATATGGCTAGATTCTAAATTGATATCTGCTGCTATACTGAATTGGTGTGAAATCATGTGATAACTCAAGTCCATATATCTCAATATATGTGAGATCACAGGTCTGTGTATCCAGAAGTAGCTCCTTTATCTTTACCTTGATTATAAGATTTTTAATCTGTAAGGAAAATCAGTATGTTTTGGATCATCTGTGTATATATTCATAAACATTTGTTTGCATGATATAAATCAAAAAATGGTTGTAGGCCATGTTAATGGTAAATAGGCATTAGAACTGGGAAAACATTTTATAGATTTAAATACATTATTTCAGCCTAGTTTCCCACTTTTCTTTCTCTGAGAAATTATCTTTTTTAATATTCCCTGGAAATAATTTGAATTATCCTTTCTTTCCTTCTCAATTTTTCTTATTTCTTCTTTCAGTTTAGGTGATATTTTCTACTAAAGTTAATGTTGCTTCTTTTTGCTTCTTTCTCTGTGCTACCTAATTTACATTTTTCTAAAACTTTGGTGACTGAGACTGATCTCGCTTCTCTGAATGGAGAGAAATGTGTTTGCAAATGTATATACAACACACACACACACACACACTCCCCCCTTGAGATCTTTAAAAATTACATAGTGTTTACTGATAAAAAACATTTTGGATGCTGAGTAATGACTGGCAAGGGAGTAGAAAGAAAACATTTTAAACATGACTTATTGACATGAACTGGTGATTGCTGAGTGAATATGTACCAGAAAGTATATGGTTTTAAAATTTTATTGTATGTTTTCTTTTTCCTTCTGTGTCTTGTGCCTTTTCCACACCTACCATCTTTAGGTTTGACAGTAGAGACCTGCTGGTCAGATTTTGGTGCTTGGATATCAAATACAACAATCACTATAGATTTCAACCAGCAGGAACTGAGATGTCTGTTAGTATTTTATATTATTATTATTATTATTATTATTATTATTATTATTGGTGCTGGGGATCAAACCCAGGGCCTTGTGCTTGCAAGGCAAGCACTCTACTGACTCAGCTATCTCCCCAGCCCCTTGGTATTTTAATCCAAAAACAGCATTTTAAATTTATACAAACCATGCCTTAAAGAATGAGGAAAAGAGTTTAGGGAAGGGCATAAGGTTAAATATATTGATCGGTAATCCAGTAGTTCTTGTTAGACTTTGAGTAAAATGTAGATATAGAAAAATAACATTATCAACAACAATAAATGCTTTCCTTCTCTAGAGAGAATCTTTTGCCTCTATTATATGAATTTTTGATAATAAAAGATATTTCAGCCACTCATAAAAAAATAGAGATGTTGAAAGTTGGGTATTAAACCTAAACTGAAAAATTTTGTAATTTTTTAATTATCATTTAAGCTGTACATTTAAGGGTTTAATGAGCTGTATAATTTATTGTCTGTTAATAAAAACACAGTAATGTTGAATTTTTGCCAAAGTGTAAAAACCATTGCTTGATAAATCTTGAGAAATGAATTAAGTAATGCTCGTTATATAATTTTTGGTTATAATGACCATGTTAACCAAAATCAGTAACCTGTTGACTTTGTGGTCTTTGAGAATTTGTGTTTCTTTTGATGAAAGAAAATTAATTTTCTTTGTTCTAGTTTAGACGCTATCCATCCACTAATAACATATTTGTAGTTTTCACTTACAATGTGTCCATGTTCTGTTGGATGTGTACGGAGTGGTGTTGGACAAGATCTTACATTTTGGTTATTAGTAAATTTTTTTTTTGTGGAGAGATACCAGTGATTAATGTCTCTCCATCTGTCTTTTTCCTCAAAATTTCAAATAAGTGAGAAATAAAAACTACTGAAACTCTATTTGTTTCAAATGTTTTTTTTATTTTTTGTGGACCTTTATTTAATTAATTTATTTATATGTGGTACTTAGAATTGAACCCAGTGCCTCACACATGCTAGGCAAGTGCTGTACCACTGAGCTGCAACCCTCTATTTCTTTTAAATATATGTAATTGACTAAAATATTTTAAGTATAAATTATCATATGAATAGGCTCTTCTGTGAGAGAAAATATTTGCTATACTTGTAACAAAACCACGATCTTTCCATTTTGTTGCTTTTTCTCAAATGTTAGAAACCAAGTCTGAGTCTCACTGTATGTCTCATATAGGTATCTTGTATGCAGCTCATAAATGCCCTTATTACATCTCCTGATGATTTGCACATCAGGCTTTGTATCAGAAATAAATTTATGCATTGTGGATTGAAAGAAATATTGCCAGTAAGTGCCCTGTAGTCTCCTTATTATACTTAAATTAGAAGAGTACTTGAGTGTGGGAAATTTAGATATATGGCCCTCAAGAATAATTTATCTGTGAGAAGAGACGAGTATAAAAATCTATTTTTGAAATTAGTTGATAAGATTTAAGTATTATTTATCAATTTATATGTTTAAATGCTGTAGTTGAATGGTTGTTATTATTTATGGTTTCTTCATTGATTTTTGCATAATTATAAATCATTCATCATAACTGTTATTTAATATCTCTAGAATTTAAAGCATATTATGAATGATGGCCTGGATATCCAACTTAAAGCCTTTAATAACTATAAGAAAAATATATTTGAGTTCTCCCATTGCCTTGAAGATATTAGAGCTGAGTTTGCATATCCTTTTTTCCTGAGGTCTGGTCAAAACATACATAAAAGTACTGCTAAATTCCAAAAGACTAACTGCTCCCCATAAAATAATTAACTCCTTAAAGAATGTGAACTCAAACCTTTTTGTTTCAGAAAAATGCAATTTATTAGTTCTTTGCATTTTTGTAAATACACACATATGTAAATTGATATCACAATCAACAAATGGATTCTGTTAGACCAGCTTTTTATACATGTGTCCGTCTATACTTTTTTTATGTGAGGCACATCCCTCCCATCCACTGCTTTTCTTTCTAGCACTAGGAATTTGGTAGTGTCCACCCATTGACTGCTCCTTCCCTGCATATTGGGTTCATACTCATGTAGGCTCCTTGTTCAATCTGTAGGTCTGCGCTCTTCCTGAGATCCACCAGGTTCCTGTCCTCTACTAGTTCCTCTCCATGGTAGATAATACCTGCCACCAGCTCTGTCAGTAAGGACACCCTTCAAACTCAATATAGTGTTAACAACCAGCTGCCTGCTACCTTTTCCCCAGCAACATTTTCACTTAAAAAGGGCAAATTGGTTGGGGTTGGTTATAAAGGGGAAGCAAAAATGTGTCAGGGCAAGTTGCCATTTCCAGAATTATTCCCCTGCCCTCAGTTTTCATTACCTGTATTAGGGTAAGAAAGACAATGGTTTCTCAAAGTCTTTCAGAGTAAATTCTGTATTATATTATTAGAGTTGTTTGGTGTTAACCATAAATAAGTCCATATGTTCCTTAACCAACTTACTGAAGCATCTGATGTTTACTACCTGGTGTGGAACACAGTTAAGGAAACCAGAGCATAGGTATATTTTATTTCTATTCTTCAGCATCTTTTGCTGATTCAAAAGACTATTTTATAAGGTCAGAGGAAGTTATATTCTAATGTGTTATTTCACCAATAACAATCTTTTCATTGTGAAATTCACCTGATATTTTAGTTGGACTAAAAATAATTTTTATTTCTGTCATAATATTGATTTATATAATGTATTTTTTCCCCTCCAGGTATTCATTTGAACTAATATTTTTCACAGAGATTATTTTGTAGACGTACATTTCTGGGATCCAGAGACACATTATTCTCGGATATTTTTGCCTATTGAAAGAGCTTGTGCATGGAATTTGAGCCACATCATTAATAAACTCATGGCTGAGCATTGTAGAATTGAGAAAAAGTTTTCTAACATTATGATTTAAAATATAACAAATTATCTTGCTGTATTAAAGCAAAAGCATTTTATTATTAAATTATTAGTATGTCATTGAGTAGAAAAGGAATATATCACATAAAATTTCAAAATGTGCTTGATATATAAATGTGTGTGAAATGTGTGTACCTAAGTATAAAAGAGGCTGTAAAGTCTAAAATATCTGGGCCTGACATTATTTAATGTCTTTGAAGGAATTTGAAAAATTGAGGCAAAGGATTCTGGCTTTAGTTTGTGCCCAGGAACCATTCTGTGAATACTTGACCATGTGAAAATTACTGATTTCTAGTCTGTTAATATTCAGCTACAGTAAATTTTATTCAGAATAATAGCTTACTGGGTGTAATATAAATAGATCAAGGACTATAAGTCAGAGTTCATAGGGCAAGTAAGCCCATGTGTCCAGAGGGGCCATCACATGTGGTGGAGAGGGTTTGGAGGAAACAAATCACACTATACAAATCCTTGAGGAAAGAAATAATTTTTAGGGGTGATTGGGGATGTAGTTCTGAACCTTATTACAATACTGCCTACTCCATCATTTAATTTGATATTGTTTACAATTCTTTTTGTGTGCATTGCTTTGTTGGCTAGATTCTTAGGGAACGTTCATAGGCTATTACAAATATACATGAACCAGTTTTAACCATAGAGAAAACATGGATCCTGTTTGGGGATTTTAGTTAAAATTTAACTTTTGTACATTGTTCTATTACATGTTTCTAATTTTCTTTTGAGTGAGAAATACTAATGTGGTATTACATGTCATTTACAGTATTAGTTTTATTTATTTGTGTTTGTGGTACTAGAGATCTAACCAAGGGCCTCAGGCATGCTGGATGAGTAAATGCTCTACCACTAAGCCACATCCTCAGTTTCTAAAGTATCAGTTTTTAATTTGATTGCATAAACATTCTGAAAACAATGTGCAATATGGTTTTAAGAACTTCCCATTAAACTTTTTTAGAAAATATTATTTCTTGGTTTGTATTGATAAAATGAATAAATGAGAGCCAGGGATATAGCTTTGTTAGAATGTTTGTTTTGCATGCACAAGGCCCTGGGTTTAATTCCCAGCACCACACACACACACACACACACACACACACACACACACAGAAGAAAAAATAAAGAATGAATAGTAGCTATTTGTTATGTGTCAAATTGAAGTTTTTTATATGAGAGTTATCTTTAAAGCATTGTATATTTCCTAAAATATTATTTTAAAATATTTTTTGAAATTAGTAGATGGAAAGTGATGTCAATTTGTCACCTGTTGAAACTATATTAATAAATAATTGAAATTAAAATTAAAATTATCAAAAATTGTTTTGATGTAACATTATAAGTGTGCATTTACTCTTTTATATGGTTTTAGACAACAGTACTTCAAATTAATTGATGAGTTTGCATCTCAGACTGTATTGCATAAAGATGGAATGGATCTAGATTTTACATATAAAAATGATTAGATTTAGATTTAAGTCAAATTGTAGATGAGTATTTCTCCATTTAAATTCAAATCTTTTATATATATATATATATAATATATATATAATGTGGTGCTGAGGATCAAACCTAGGCCTCATGCATGCTAGGCAAGTTCACTACTACTGAGCCACAACCCCAGTCCCAAATTGAGATATCTTATTGTCTTTTATGACGTGGGTTAGCTCTGTGACATTGGTTCTCATGATGAACCTTCTGAGGGTCTTTGAGACCCTTTCAGGGGATCTTAATCATTATTTGCCTTTTTGATTCTATTGATGTCTTCCACTGATGGTGGAAAGCAGTGGTGTGTAAGACTGATATAAATTAAGTCAATGGTACTAAACTCTAGTCAGCAAATTCTTTACTGTTCATAGAACAAAACAACACAAAGTGCACACTTGCAATCCCAGCTTCTCAGGAGGCAGAGACTGGAGGATCATAAGTTCAAATCCAGATATGGAAATTTAGAAAGACCCTGTTTCAAAATAATAATAAAGGGGCAGAGCTATGGCTCAGTGGTAGAACACCCCTGGGTGGAACCCTAAAACTACAAACTAAGCTAAACCTGACAATCTTTAATTGAGAATTTCCACGTAGTCCTAAGAATAATGTTATTGCATGTTGCTTCTTGAGTACCTTTTTTCAATACTGTATGTTAACAAATGGATTATACACATAAAGCAGTTGTGTGTACCAAAGTACAACTAAAAACAGTCAGTTTTAAATGCTGTCATATGATCTGGTTACTGTAACTTAAGTGTTTAGAATATATTTTCTTAAAACAGAACAAGTGAGCCTGTACTTCAGAAAAAATGACTGATAGGTTTTGTAACCAACGAGAAAATTTGATCTTTTAAGTGAAAATTTCAACTTTAAAAACTCATATCTATTGCTGTCGCCTTGACAACTTTTCTGTACTGAAAAAAATTTCTGGTGAGTTCAGTAGGATGGTTAACCAATGTGGTTATTTTGATAATTGTGGAGAGATGTGTCAAAATTTGGAAGACGTTCTTCAGTCAACAAATTACACTTTTTCTAAATGACCAGCATCTGATGATACAAGTTTAGCACAGGCAAAAGATCCATTAAAATTACAACAGTGGGGCCAGGGGTTGTAGCTCAGTGGTAAGCGTACTTGCCTAACACATGTAAGGCACTGGGTTTAATCCTCAGCATCACATTAAAAAATAAATAAAATAAAGGTAAAAAGTATCAGGCAGGAGGGATCTGGGATATGGTTCAGTGGTTAAGTGCCCCTGGATTCAAGTCCCACTACCAAAAAAGAAATAGATAGAGGCTAAGAAGGTAGATCAGTGGTAGAACTCAGTGGAATCACAGTCTACAGTAACAAAAAAATAAAAATAAAAGGGTACAACAGTGATCCATGATCTTAAAGAAACAGTGCAAGTTTGTTGATATATATGACTCCATGTTCTAACTATTTAAAAAGTGCCATTTGTGAAATTTTGATGTAACAGTAAAGAATAATATCAAGGCTGATCTGAAAATGGTATTAGCAAACAATTCACCATTTCAGCTACATATCTGTGCAAAGTTTTGTTTTACTTATACACCCAGGAAGAGGAATGGAATGTATAGAGTGAGTAAGGAGCTAGATAACATTAGTGACACAGATAAAGAAAATGCTTGTTTCTGTGGAGAGAAACATTTCACATTTCCTAAGGAGTAAGAATGGGTCACAGAAATTCAGAAATATGTTCTACATGTGCATCAAACCAAAATGGGAAATGATTTTGAATAGTTTCAGAAAGATATATTTCACCTGGAGATTCGATTTTTTTATTTCTTGAGTAGTTATGGAATTTTGTCAATGAAGCATTGAGAAAGAAATAGAAATGTTGGGCTGGGACTGTAGCTCAGTGGTAGAATGCTTGCCTTGTACATGTGAGGCAGTAGGTTTGGTCCTCAGGACCACATAAAAATAAATGAATGAATAAAGATATAAAAATAGAAAAATATTTGAACAGTTCTTGAAATATAAATGAAGCATATTTACACATTTTTAAAAATTTATTGCTTATTAATTTTAAATGTTTAGAATAAATTTATAGATTTAAATACAAGAGAGACTTGTATTTATATGAATATGTGAGAGAAGAGATAAAGTTCAGCAAAAGGGGAAGAAGGTGTTCAAAAGCATAGGGTACATTTAATTTCATATATTGTAGTAATTGAGAGATACTACCTATCTCTCAGAGAGTTAAATGTTTAGTGCCATGGATCCAGTCAATTTAGTAAGTAGAATGAGAACATATTGTAATTAGGCAGGGACGATGTCTTCATCTTTCATAATAGGAAGTTACTTACAATGTTTTAAGTAGATCAATCAAGATACAACTACATGCACATATTATTTCAATTGAGAAGCTAACCAACAGAATAATCTAATACAGAGTGATAAGAGGTTGCATTTAGGAAGTGGGTTATGAGTTGGATGCAGTCATTTGGTTGACTGTTTTCTTGTTGTTATAAAAGTTTTTCTGTAGTAAACTATGTTCATGTATTAGTTTCATTAAAAAAAAGGATAATACACATACACACATACACATATATCATGGTAAATTCACTTGAATCATTTCTCCTGCATAATATACTATCGAAGCTATATAAACTTATTTAGTCCATTATTATAGGCATTTAACTTATTTTCAGTTCTTTTAGCTAACATAAAAAAGTATGTTAAAGGGTATTCTTGCCCAAAGGCAAAATCCTAAAAAATAGAATTGTTGCATGTAAGAAAGTGTATAATTAAAATTTTAGCAAGTATTGTCTAATTTTTAATCAGCAGTGTTCCTCATTTATACTTTGATTGTTATACAGGAGAGTTGGTTTCCCCATGCCAAGTCGAGTACCTGACATTATGGACCATTTAATCATTGTGAGTTCTCTTTTATATTTTTAAATTTGGTTGTAAAAATACTTTTAGTATTATTTTCCTTTAATTTATTGTTTTATTATGACTGTCTGTTTTCCTAGCTTCTGTTGGTCTCATTTTTCCTTTTTCCTTCAGAATATTTATAGGATTACGATAGAAACTTTTGAGTGTTTTATAATTGAACTCTCTCCTCTTGTCTGATAGAAATTTAAAATTGTACTTAGGTTTATCTTTTTTCCTTTCCCTTTTTCTTGTGTCAGTTTTTATAAAGCTGCCTTTGTTCCAGCCTTGTGATATTTCTACATTTTGTTTACTTTTTTAGTATTTATTTATCACTATTATTTCTAATTGCTTTCCATAATTTTTTTTCTAAACTGTTAAAGTTAACAATGAATTTAAGTAGTATTGCAAAAGATTTTTGTCATTGTACTTTTAGATGTTTGCATAGATCAAGCCAAACTAGAAGAGTCTGAGGAAAAGGCATCAGAATTTTACAAAACATTCATTTAACTTTGACCAATTTTGTAAGGCTTTGTGGGGAACCACTGCCACATAATTGGCCTTCAAGGGCTTGCTCCTTATTCCCTGTCTTCTTTACCTCATTCAGGTATGCACCCATGCACTGTTCTCCATGTAGGACTTCTTCAACCACCATGTTATTTAAACTCTTCATTCTTTACTCCCAAGCTTTACATTTCACATTCTCCTTCCTTTACCTTTCTTCCATTATATTTGTTATCATTTGGTATGCTACTAAATTTAAGTACTTTTATACGTACATATGTATTAGCTATTTCTCACTCCAGAGTAAACTGGAATTTTTTACCCTTCTATGCACTATTTCTGCACCAAGAACAATTCCTGATTTTTTGAAAGAACTAAAAAATATTTTTTGAATGAAAGAATAGTTGAACAAAATGTTTAGAAACAAAATGTTTAGAATCAAAATCAAAAGATGAGATCTTTTTTTTTTTTTTTGGTACCAGGGTTTGAACTTTGAGGCACTCAACTACTGAGCCACACCACTGACCTGTTTTGTATTTTATTTAGAAACAGGGTCTCACTGAGTTTATTAATGCCTTGATGTTGCTGAGGTTGGCTTTGATCCTCCTGCCTCAACCTCCCAAGCCACTGGGATTACAGGCGTGTGCCACCGCGCCCAGAGTGTGGCAGTAAATATTCAGAAAAACAGTTCTGAATGAACCATAGTTGAAGGTGCGACCAGGTGGCATTGCATGCAGAGGCTGCTGTGGAGCGGGCCGTGGCACTGAGCCATGGGAGAGCATAGCACTGTGCAGGGTAGGCAGAAGCTGACTGAAAGGAAGTTAGCTGGAAGAGCCGGGGACAAGATGGTCACAGTGGCCTAGGTTGCTGACTTTGCACTGTGAGCAGGAGCCAGCCTTGCCAGAGCACCGGGCAGTTTATATTCTAATCTGAAGATACTTTCCATGAAATCCTCACTTTTAAAAAATAAGTAATGCTGTCTGTTTTCCTAAAACAATGAAATGGAGACTGTCGTTTCCAGGGCCCCAAGGTCTCAAATGTGTGTCAGCTTCATAATGCCTCCTGCTGAGAGATCTAGGCCATAGACACAGAGCATCTGATGGTTCCATACCTGTGAATTTTCTTTTGCATACAGAATCAGTTGGAGGTATAGTGGGACAGTACTGTTTCTTTTATTAAGCAGATGTTATGGAAGCAAGTTCACAATTACCCAATGTTTACCTGCTTATGAAAATTGACACCTAGATGTTTGTATGTATAAATAAAACCGTTGTATGTGAGGAGCTTGAAGATAAAATATAAAGACTTTGTGATGTCAGACCTTTTCTTCCCATTCTCAAATTAGTGACAAGAAGCTGTGATCCCATGGAAAATTCAAAAATTGGAGTTTTTATAGGAAAAAGTCTGCATGAATTGAGGCCTTGAAGTATCCTGAAGTGAAGAATTTAGAAGAAAAAAATATACAAATTCAGTGAGGAAAAAATTCAGTCACTTGTGGATGGATTATCATGGATTGACTGGCTGAAGCAAATGTATCCACAGCATGAGGGTTGGGAATATAGCTCAGTTGGAAGAGTGCTTGCTTAGCATACACAAGAACCTGGGGTTCAATCCCCCGCACCAAAAAAAGAAAAAAAAAAAAAAAAAAAAACAGGAGCGTGAATACTCCACCCTTGAAAACTTGGAAGATAAACTTTATGTAGGAAATTCTTTATAGTTGTTCATTTTGAAAATTGTCAGGTGGTATGATATTTTATTAAATATTTTTTAATATGTCTAATTTTTATCAGAATGTCATTCCATTGTTAGAAGTATCTTTTACTTGGTTAGTAAGTACTATTATAAAGAAAATTTTTAGGGTTGGGTATGCAGCTCGGTTGGAAAGTGCTTGTTTGGCATGTGTGAAGTTCTGGGATCAATCCCCAACTTTGAAAATTTGAAAAAAAGAGAGAATTAAGGAAAGCTTTATATTTAAGATGGGAGTGTATTTAAAATTATGCATGACTTCCTAAGGTTTCATCATTTGCACACATTATTTCTTGATGTAGTAGGATAGTAGTTTAGAATAGAGTGGTGAAACTACTGTTCATTTGGGTTTTATATTTTTAAAGAGATTGTAATAAATGATTTTAAAGAAATTTTGAGACTTTCAAAAATTTTTATTTTTTTATACTAAGAATTTAACCCAGGAGCACTTAAACACTGAGCCACATACCCGGCCTTTTTTTATCTTGTAAAATTTTGAGACAGTGTCTCATGAAAATTGCTTAGGGCCTCACTGAGTTGTTGAGTCTGGCTTTGAACTTGTGATTCTCCTGCCTCAAGCTCCTGAGTTGCTGGGATTACAGGTGTGCATCAATATACCCAGCAAAGAGATATTTTTTAAACAAGAAAAGAGTTCCTTTCTTCCATATTCTGTGACTATGTGAATTGAGTGGTGATATGGAATTTTTAAATGTTTTAATTAGTTATACATGAAAATGCATTTTGACACATACATCAATGACATATAACTTCTCATTCTGATTGTACATGATGTAGAGTTACACTAGTTGTGTAATGATATATGCACACAGGATAATAATGTCTGATTTATTATACTATTATTTCTACCCCCATACCTCCTTCCCTTCCTTACCTCTCCTTTGTCTAATCCAAAGTACCTCTGTTCTTTCCTGTCCCACACCCCCATCGTGAATTAGCATCCACATATTAGAGAAAATAATCAACCTTTGGTTCTTTGGAACTGGCTTATTTTGCTTAGCATAATATTCTCCAGTTCCATCCATTTATCAGCAAATGCCATAATTGTATTCTTCTTTATGGCCGAGTACTAATCCATTGTGTATATATACCACATTTTCTTTATCCATTCATTTGTTAAAGGGTATCCAGGTTGGTTGCATAGTTTAGCTCTTGTGAATTGAGCTATTATAGACATTAATGTGGCTCTGTCACTGTAGTGTGGTGAATAATCACATTTTATAACAGGTGAATCATATTTGCAGACAGGGCCAATAAAGTGGCTTATAAATAATTTCTTAACTGAGTCATTATGACATATGGAAACAGTTAATAGATTATGCACTTAAAACAAATCCAGCTTTAATTTCTGACATCATAGTTTAGTGGACAAAGCTTAGGGGTAGCAAGTGGCAAACCAGTTTATCCCAGTGTGTTAAAGATGTCATTTTGTATTTGAAACACAACCTATTTCTTTTTTACACAAATTGTTTCAAAAGTCCTAAGCCACCTCACCAAGCCTAAAATAAGATGAGCAGCATAATTTATAATTGAGAAATATGGTTTTGGGAATGCATGGCAATAAAGGAATAATGCCAAAGTGAATGACATGTATCTTAACACCTCCTGAAGTTTTCTGAGGATCATTTGAGGAATAGTAATTTGGAACAATTGGAGATGAAGAAAATGGACAACTAAGTATTCTCTAGAAATGTATCACTTGGTTCTTGTCTGTGACTAAAGAACTGAAGACATAAATAAATTTTGAGATGCATTTACAGTACCTTGTTCCACCATTAGAAAATATCCACTGATAAGCAGGTTCAGTGTGTTATTTGTTGCACTGCTGATGGCATGAAAATTATTATTTAATCCTCATAGAATTAGAGTCCTAAGAGACTAAAACAAGTGAGTTTATTTAGCCTGAAGCCCCTGTAGACTTTCAAATGCCAGAGGCCACAAAACACTATTTATATGCTTAGTTATATAGCATATTTATGATATATACTAATAAAAATTTTTGAGTTCACAAATACAGATACATTTCCTGGACACTGACTAGATGCTGGCAAATGGGTAGATTTGGTCATGTGTGTCTTAGACATATGTGTGAATAAACAGATTTTTCTCTTTTTTTCTTCTTCCCTGGCAACAAGTAATAATATTATTGTAGTGGATTTGATTGGAGTCACTTGTCTAGGGGTGGATTGGGGAACGTTTCCTCTCTTTCATGAAAATTCACTTTGGTATTTTAATTCAGATAGCAATTTTCAGTGGTGTGCCTGTAGCTATCAAGTGTGAGCAAATTTTTAAATTGTTGCCTTCCATCGTTACTGCACAACTTTTTCTCAGGATTTCTCTTCCCCATTTAACTAGGGCATCTCTTGTGGCCTGTGATTGCTTGAAGTACACTTCTCTCTGCCAGGCAGTTGTTCTTTGCCTGGTCTGCCTCATCTCATGGTTTACCACTCAGGATTTCCACTTAAAATTAGTGTACATTATTACTTACTTGAAAGAATAAATGTGACTCATTCTTCTGAATGTACTCCTTCCTTTCACTTTCCCCCCATATTATTTGACTTGGAACAGTTAGTGCCGGCTGGAGTTTTCAATGGAAGTTGCTCTTTTACTTGGAGCATGGGATGAGGGTGGGGCACTGTAGGGCACTCACAAGTAGTTGCAGTGGATGTCTACTTGTGTTATATGTCTTATAGGAAATTGGTGTTAAATAGTACAGCAAATCCTTTCATAACAGAAAAAACCTTTCAGTATGAAATAACAATTTGTATTTTACAAATTCAAGTTTATAAAATACATGTTAGGTTTTGAGGTGATTGAATGTTTCTCTGTTTCAGTAAGCTGGGTGATTTTGTCCCCTCTGGCTCTTAAAAGAATGGCTATTTCAAACTTAGACATAACTTAGTTTTGAGTTCTTTATTTGAATTCTGTGAATAAAATTTAGATCTCTGTGAAATTCAGTCACTGAGCTACATCCTCAGTCCTTTTTTTTTTTTTTTTTTTTTAGTTTTTTATTTTTTGGTAAAGGGGAAAGGGAATGGGTATCACAATTAAAAGGTCAAAGATGAGAAAGCAAGACTGGACAGGCAGAACCTTAGATGATGGTAAAATTTGACAAATTCTAGGTCAACCCACCATGAGGAGACTGTTACCAGAATCTTATGGCCAGTCTTTATTACCTATACCATGCCCAGTCATTAGCAGGGGGTTATCGAGGAAGAGCTTGGTCTCTTTTTAAATGCTAAAGGTAACAGAGATTTTGGAGACTGTCAGCTAAATACACTCCTTGCCATGGAACAGAAAGTCTTTTCCTGATGAGATATGATTAGGACATCTTCGTGCATTATGTATGTAGTATTCTTTTGAAAGCTATTGTTCAGTTCTTTTCTTTCTTCCTTTTTAAAAAATTTGCATTTCAATAACTACATTGAAAAGCATATCCCTTAGTGCTAAGACATAATGGTAACTGGTTATGTTACCTCTCCCAACTCAAAATTAACACTGATGCATTCACAATATTGAAGTATTTCAGCCTTTTGGGAAAATTGAAAAGTTTTCCATGTAATCCATGTTGATAGTTTACAAAAGTTAAGAATAAGATACCTGGTGGTTTTTTGGTCTATTTTTTCAGTGCTTCTTTATCACATAATATGATGTCATAATTCTGATTAGGCTCAGGCTACCCATGGCACTGAGCAAGTGGTTACAACACTTTGACTCTGCATATCTCTGCATATCTCCTTACCTTCACTGACAGATGTGCAGAATCCTGGACACTGCATTTGAGTATGATTTATTTTTGTGAAAGTCTTGTATATTTTATTTTATGGGTTTAAGAATCTCTCCTGAAAAGGTTTCTAATTCTCTGACTTACAATGGAGTCTTCAGCAAGAAAGGTTACGGATTTTATGTCAGCCTTTCTGATTTGTACACTGGTGGAAGAGAGGTGAATATTAGGGGTCTGGGCTTCACTGCTGCCTATTGAAATGTATGTGGCTTTTCTTTTGGTCATTCAAGGGACCAATACATTATTTATCATGAGATATTTCATGCACCTTAGAATAGTATTTTAAGGCAGATTCAGCATTAGATTATTCTTTTTTTTTGTTCTTTTCTTTTTTTTTTTTTTTCTAACTGTTAAGGACTTGCTATGTAACTCAGGCTGGTCTTGAACTGCTAGACTCATCCTCTTGCCTCAGTCTCCTAGTAGCTGGGACTACAGGCCCATGTCACCTCTCCAGCTCCCACCCAACTATATTTGAATCTTGCTTTAATAGTGTAGTGTAATGCATTTGTCAATGAAAGTATATATGATATATTATTATAGCAGTTAAACATTTACTTCATTTATATTACTTTATTTGTTACCCAAAACAATTTTATGAAAGAATCAAGGCAAGCATCACATGCATTTTGTATAAGAAAGTTATGTTCATGTAAAGTTCAGTTAAAAAGAGCAGTCAATCTGAATGGAATACAGATCTGAGTTAAAAGTCATTGTTCTTTCTCCTGAGGCTACTGCTTCTCTGATTAAAAGAAATCTCATTGTGTTTTACGTAAAGTACTTCTCCTTGATTTAGAATAATTTTTCTCTTATCTCCTGCTACCTTACTGTTGCCCCACAGCAGTTCACCTCATTCCACAATTTGTGTAAAAGCCTTCAAAAGTTTGTAGTTTTCTTTAAAACCATCTTTCATCATTTTGTATCTTTATTCAGTTCTTTAAGTACTAACACTGTACTGTTGACTGTACACGAGAAGTGAGGGACTCTGTGGAGCTCATCATGCAAGTGTGCAACCCTGGCATTATAACTACAGTTTTTTCCTCTATAAAATGGGGAACATAATACCCATCTCATGGGGTCACTGTGAGAACTATATAATGAATATTGGTGAGGAAATTTTAAATTAAGTTTTGAGAATTCAGATCTTATTTTCACTTGATATATGTTATCAGCTCTGAAAGTTTACACAATGTAAAATTAACTTCACAGTTCTTGACCTTTGAGTATTTAGGTATTTTTTTATTAATTTAGGTTAAGTTTATAGTGATTCATAAACCAAAATTGTACATATTTGTAGGGACCCATGTGTGTTTTGATATGTTTCCATTGTATAATGCTTAAATCACAACAAATGTCTATCTGTTATACTATTTGTGATTTCTTTCTAAGGAAAGCTTTCAAAATCCTTTCTTCCAATGTTTTTGAAATATATCTTCCATTTTTATCTATGGTCACCCTATCATGCTAGAGAACTTACTGCTCCTAACTATAACTTTGTACACACTGTTTATCCTTTCCCCATTCTACCCTCTTACCCTCCTCCTCTTCTTTAGCTTCTGGTAATAAATATTCTACTTTAAAAAAAAATCTATGAAGTAAACTATTTTAGGTAAGCTTTTTTAAAGAGTGAGATCATTTATTACCTGTCTTTCTGGACCTAACTTCTTTCATTTAACATAATTTCCAGTGCCATCCATGTTGTAACAAATGGCAGGATTTTATTCTGTTTCTGTACCTGAGTTGTGTTCCATTTTGTATACTTATGAATCGATAAAAGAATGTTCAGGTTGTTTCCTTTTCCTATATACTGTGAATAGTGCTATAGTAAACATGGGAATGCAAATATCTCTCCCATATACTGATTTTATTTCCTTTGAATATTTACCCAGTGGGGAATGCTGAATCACATGGCAGTTTTATTATAAATTTTTCAAAGGGCCTCCGTACTGTTTTCTATAATGGCATACCAATTTACATTACTACCAACAACACACATGGGTTCACTTTTCTCCACATTCTTGCCAACATTTATCTTTTTGCTAGTAGCCATTTGTACTAAAGTGAATTATACATGCTTAATTGTGCTTTTGACTTGAAATGATCAGTGACGTGGAGCATTTTTTTGGCCATTTGTATATGTTCTTTGGTGAAATGTCTATTTAGGTCTCATGCCCAATATAAAATCAAGTATGTCCTTTTTCTTTTTTCTTTTATGCTATTGAGATTTTGAAGTTTCTTATATTCTAGTTATTGACCTCTTTGCTAATGTATCATTTGTACATATTTTCTCCCATACTTTGGGTTGTTTCTTCACTTTGGTGATTGTTTTCTTAACTGTGCAGAAGATATTTTTCTTTGATTTAATCCCATTTGTCTATTTTTGATTCTGTTTTCTGTACTTTTGAATTCTTCTTCAAACTCCTTGCCTATTCCAGTGTCCTGGAGTGTTTCCCCTATGTTTTATTCTAGTAATTTTATAGTTTAATCATTTAAAGCTGATTTTTTAAACTGATGGGTAATAGGGACCTAATTTAATTTTTTTCTCTGTGTGAAAACCCAATTATTAAATGCCATTTAATGAAGAAACTGTCATTTTCCTAGACCTTTCTTGTCATCTTAGTAAAAAAAATCAGTTGGCTGCAGATATGTGGGTTTATTTGTAGGATCTCTATTTTGTTTCAATGGTCTGTATTTTTTTATGCCAATACCGAGTGTAACAACATTTAAAAAATGTTTTTTTGATTGTTGATGGACTTTTATTTTTATCGTTTTATATGTGGTCCTGAGAATCAAACCCAGTGCTTCTACATGCTAGGCGAGTGCTGTACCACTGAACCACAACCCCAACCCATAACAACTTTTTTGACCGATGCTTAGCTATAACCCTGCTTCCAAGTAAGCTTTCTAAACCACAAAACTACTGTGCTAACTGACCTTTTTAAAGAGTCACTTATGAAGCTTAATGTAACACTTGTCCATTCCATTAACTGTAGAAAGTAATAGTAGATTATCTTATATATCTTGTTACTTTCACTTTTAGATATTATTGAGTGCTTTATTAAGTTTCTTAAGATAGAGATTTGCTAAATCATGAATAAATATAAAGATATATTAGGCACCTCTTTTGTTTTCTTATTCCATGATTGTTTTTTCTTTCAGCACATGTAATTTTTGTACTTTTATGAGATTTAAATCTGTAATTTTTTGCTTCACTTTTCTTGGTGTGATTTAATTCTAAAACATTGAGCTGATGGCTTCAGAGTGATTTTGAAAAGCTTATTAAGTTCTTTATAAAACCTTATTGGTTTTTAATAATTTGTTATTATTATGACAGTTATTTATAGTTTCAAAGACTAGTGAGCATGGTATGGATGGCTTAATGTAATTATGGAACTGGGATGCATTAAGGCATTAGGGACCTTTAGTTAATAGGGAAATAGAAGTACCGAGTAAAACTTATAGGCTAAATTCTCCCGAGGGCTTACAGGAAGGGAGATGACAATTTTTTTGCTGTTGTTGTTTCCTAGAGTGTTGGGAGAAGCTTCAGAGCGGTGATAATTTTGGGGGAATAGATTGCTTTTTTTTTTAACCTCTTCTAGCTCTGTGGTGCAAGCTAAGAGAAATTATTTGGATGAACTATATAAAATTGTTGAAATTTTACCCTTTTTGACTTATCAAAAACTTTATATGATTCTACGGAATGTTCATTTCCTAAACAAATAAAGGAAACTCATCAAGAAATGTCTTTAGTTAGTAGTTGAGAATGAATGTTAGTACTTCTATTTCCCTACTAGCTTGTCAAATAATTGAAAAGGAGGACAAATCTCTTCAATTGAAATCTATTTATCTCAGAACATAACTTATATACCTCCCAAATCTTTCCATAGAAGATGGCCTTGGAATTTTACATGCTATGCATGTGTATGTTAACCTTTTCTGAATTGAGGAGGAATTTGCCTGCAGAGAACCATTGAAGCCCAGAAATCTTGTGGTCCGTGATCCCAAAGTTTGTTAATTTGACATATCATTGACATTAGTACTCTAGGTTGACTTCTTGTCCATTTTTTTAGTTTTCCATCAGTTTTGGCATACTGTATCTGGCAGAGAAGCAGGGGATTGTGCTCACAAAAGGGGCTTTGTGTTAGTTTTCTATTGTTTTTATAACAAACTATCATAGATTTAGTAGCCTTAAAAAGTCCATAAATTTATCTTCCCATTTTGTAGCTTTAAAGTCCAACATGGTTCTCATGGGATCACAGTTAGGGCATCAGAATAGTTGTGCTCCTGTCTTGAGGCTGTAGGAGAGAGCCTGCTTCCTTGTCTTTTCCATTTTTAGAGGACACCATGTCCCTCAACTGTGGTCCCCATTTTCCATCTTTAAAGAAGCCAGTAATGGTGATGTGGGGAAAGTCATCCTGTTAAGTTTCCCTTACCCAGTTTCAGTGATGACAACTTTGTCCCTGTGACCTGGCTCTGGAAACATGTTTTTAGTATCCAGGTGATTTAATTGACCTACCTGGATAATGCAGGTTGCCCATCCTATCACAGATTGCTTAACATTAGTTATACTTGCAAAGTTCCTTTTTCCATGTAAGATAAAATATTCATTGATTCCTGGAATTTGATTGAGGGTGTGTTTAGCAAAAGAATTAGAGGCTAAGACAAGCTATGCTACAAAATTTCAATGCTTCAGAGGTACTTAGTCCTCATTAACATTGTGTCATTTTCTTTTCACCATGGATTCCTTTTGCAGAAATGCCATGTTAGAGTCCTGGGAGCCTGTAACTCAACTTTTTAAATCACTTTTTCTGTTCACTAAGTGTATACAGGTATGAATAATTTTAAATCTCATTAACATGTTTTTGCTGTCAGATCAAATTTGTTTTTCTGGATTTGTAGGGAAAATCCTTGGATAATGATGTCCTTATAAGTGCCAGGAAGGGTCCCCTCACTTTTTATTCATATATTTATTTAATGTGCAACAGGTATCATAGTTGGCTGTATGTTTTCCAGTTTATAATATATGCTACTGTTTTTATTGCAGGGGGATTATTCTGTGTTGTGGTTGTGTATTTTACATTCTTCTTTTTAACTTAGAAATATCCTCTTTAAAACCTAGGGTAAAGAGACATTGGCATTTATAACAATTTTTTGTCTCTATAACATTATACTTTTTATTTTAAGGATGAATGGGAAACCAGTGCTAGTTTGAAAAAAGTAACATTTTATATGTTATTGATTTTGGGGTAATAAGAGTTTCTACATTGCCTGTTAATGAGCTAAATTTTAGTAGTTTAAAGTTTAATAATACTTAAAAATATGTAGTTCCTCTTGTCCTATAATATTTCACAACATACTTTTATCTGAATAATGTTTATTTTATGATGGGGACATTGGGAACAGGGGAACTCTTTTCCTGGTTCAAATGTTACCCAGACTTAATAAGCATCTACAAATGGATAAGAATATGTAAGTTCATTGCCACCTAAAAAATATTATTTATTTGCATATCTCAATGGATAATTTAAAACACAACATATAAGTTTATTTTAATTGGAAAAAAATTTTATCACTGAGGGAAAAATCACAGTTGTGAAAAGATCTTATACAACCACATTTCACACAAACTAAGCAATTTATTTTAATTTAATTGTTGGCTCTTGGTAATTTACCAGTCTATTCTTCTATCATATTGCATTAGACTAATTCTTCCTTCAACAGGCCTCTTTTTTCTTTAATATTCTTATATTTTTCAATTAGATAACTAATTGTTTTTTATAATTTCACTGGTCACAGTGGACAGTTTGGCTTTCTGCTCCTGTAACATGAGATTCAACACAGGAGAAATGAAATAGCCAATGATATATATTTTTTTTCTTTATCTTTCTTTCTTCTTTTTTTTTTTTTTTTGGTGCTGAGAATTGAACTCAGGGGCAGCTGGTCACTGAGCCACATCCCCAACCCTATTTTGTATTTTATTTAGAGACAGGGTCTCACTGAGTTGCTTACCACCTCACTTTTACTCAGACTAGATTTGAACTCTCAATTCTCCTGGTTTGTGTTTTGTTTTAAATGAGAGGCATTAGTCTTTAAAGCTTTTAAATTTCTGCTTTTTCTGAATTTTTTTTACTTCCCTGAATTTTAAAAATTCATCTTGAATCTAATGTATCTGTAGAAAATAAATAAGTAACTATTTAAACAGAACAATTATTCATATTTTGATTTCAAACTTTAATATTTTCGCTACCAAAAGCTTTAAAACTGCAATTTGTTGTCACTTCAGCATTGAAACAATATTTGTATAATAGAATTTACCATATGTTTATGTATATGTATGTATACATACATACATACAGGTTTATGGATATATAAAGCATGTTTTTATGTATGAAAGAGAATGATATATATGCCAGGTTGTCCTATGTTGGGTAGGCACTGATTTTTTTTTCATGTTTTTTCACATATTTTTTACTGATTAAGATAATTGAGTCCAGAAAAGGCAGATAACCACTTGACTTGATCATCCTCTGCCACTTGTGAATCTCTCAATTATAATTTTAAAGAAACTTGTTTACATTTATACATATATTTTTTTGTTTGTTTGTTTGTTTGTTTGGTACCAGGTACTAATGCAGGGGCACTTAACCACAAGCCACATCTCCGGCCCTTTTTTTATTTTTTACTTTTTTGGGACATAATTTTGCTAAATTACTTAGGGCCAAGCTAAGATTGAGGTTGGCCTCAAACTTGTGATCCTCCTGCCTCAGCCTCCTGAGCTGCTGGACTTACAGGTGTGTACCACTGTGCCTGGCTTGTGAATGTGTTCTTGATGCAGACATTTAACCTGCAATCCCAAAACACTACAATATCTCATTATTCTTGGTTGTAATCAGGATTTTTTTTTTTTTTTGGTGGGGGGTACTGAGGATTGTACTCAGGGGCTTTTGACCACTGAGCCACACCTCCAGGGTCTCACTGAGTTGCTTAGCACCTTGCTGAGGCTGGCTTTGATCTAAAGATGCTCCTGTCTCAGTCTCCAAAGCTGCTGAGATTACAAGTGTGTGTCACCTCATCTGGCTGTAATAGGGTTTTAAGAAGGCCAGAGCATCAGTTGGAAGCAAATGATTGGAGAGAAAGGAGCTGACTCAATGATAAAGGAGAAATAAGTGTCTTCCAAGCCTTAAGTCTTGCCTAGTCTTTGCAACGTATCATTTATGCCTTTGCCCATTTCAGTGCAAACAGGCTGAGACTCAAAGAAGTTAAAAATCTGACTTTCAAGGTCACATCATTAGAAAGGAGTTGAAAGTCAAGAATTTACATCTATTTGATTTACAAGTTATGTTAATTTCCCTTCTGCTCTGTTGGGCACTGGAGCAAAAGAGGAAGGGAAAGGCATGAGAGTAAATTGGAGGGAGTACCCTGGTGGCCATTATGTATTGTTAGGGAAATGACCCTGGTATCAGGTCCTGTGCAGAGAAGTTGCATCTCCTATTTTGTCTTATTTTGGACCTTTACACATTTGAAAGCTGTAGTAGCTGAATCACACCGGACATGGGAATTGACATAAGAGGGTTTATTAAGCAAACAGAGAGTCTCCCCGCAGGGTAAGAGAGAATGAGAGGAAGAGAAAGGGTGCATGCAAGAGAGAGTGTGAAAAGTGAGGAGGAGAGAGAAAGGAAGTGAGAAGAGAGAAAGCATGAGAAAAGATGGCGGGGAAGCTATCCTTAAGCAGTTGAATTCACCAGGCTAACAGGGGACCAATAACAGAGAAGGATACTTGCCAGCTGACTGATGAACCAATAGCTAGCTAGGATGTTCACAGACTGACAAGTAGTTGGGATGTGGGGAAATGGCTGCAGCTGAAAGGGTGGGGGGGAGCAAAAAGAATTTGGGAGGTGGGGAAATGAATGCAGCATAAGTAGTGTTGAGAACAGGGTGATATCTGTGCAGCTAACTGTCTTAATCACCAGGATGCAGGCAGTTGCAACTGCACCCTCAAGAGCCAATACAGGACAAACAGGACTGCTGGGCCCCATGCTTATCAAGGTTGTTAAGAGATAATTGTCTGAGGAATGTGCAGCTGCCTGGAAACCTTATCTGTCAAGGATGGGGGGCCTAGCCCCAACTCATCTCCTGCATAGTTCACCCCTTCCCTCCTCCCTTCTTCCTCTAGAACTGTTCAGTTCTGGCGGGAACCAATAAGAATCAAATAGATTGGCAGGACCCAACCAGAGGAGGACTAATGTTTAGCTGTTCAAATGTTAATCAATATCGTACAGGTCTTTGTGTGTGAATGCTTGGAAGTCTCTTAAATAGAGGGCTTTCTCGCCCCTGTGACCACTACCCACTGAGCCATTGCAATGGTCTGAGAGGCTGGTTGCGGTCCAGGCTCAAGCTTGCAATAAAACCTTGTTGTGAGTCTTGCATTACCGTGTGTGCACTTTGATTCTCTGGGAATCAGTCAATATCGGACACTAACAGTAGCAGGGGAGCAGCTTTATATTACAAAGACAGTAATCAAAGTGATCTTCAGATGTATCAGGACTATAAGTTTCATGTTTACAATATTCCATGCATCCATGCATACTAAATGCTTAAAAAGAAGGACTTCAGCCCAGCATCTGTATCCATCTCCAGTCAAGTCCAACTTTGATTTCTAGCTGTGTTTTTCTTGCTCTACACCACCAGTTACATTGATCTATGTAGATCATGCTTTTCAGGATCCTACCTTGTTTTCATCATGTAGTCTTGATTGTTTTAACTTTCAGTTCCCACCCATTGTTTATCTCCTAGGAAAATTCTCACTGGAAGTGACTGATTTGACAACATGACCTTCATTGGGTTAGGCTTTGAAGAGACTACTTTGCATCCAGTCCTGGCCTGCTCTTTCTATGTTAATTATCTTTTCTTCCTTTACAAGGTTCAGGTTGTAATACAAAGCTGCTCCCCCGCCCTTTACCCCTTTACATTGCATCACAACCTAGCTTGTCAGTCTGAAAGCTGCTCTCCTCCCCCCTTTCCCCTGCAGCCATTTCCCTACCTCCCAAGTACTTGTCAGTCTGTGAACATCCTATTGGTTCATCAGCTTGCAAGTATCCTTCTCCGTTATTGGTCCCCTGTTAGCCTGGCAGAATTCAACTGCTTAAGGAGAGCTTCCCCACCATCTTTTCTCATCCTTTCTCTCTCCTCCTCACTTTTCACACTCTCTCTTGCACACACCCTTTCTCTTTTCCTCTCAGTTTCTCTCTTACCCTGCAAGGAGACACTTTGTTTGTTAATAAACCCTCTTATGTCAATTTCCATGTCCAGCGTGGTTTTCATGGGTTTCTTACACAGGTGAGTGCCTAGAAAATGCTAAAATTTTTCTCTCTCCTGCTCCTTTGCTCTCTAACTCTATTTTATACTACCTTTACTCCAGGTCCTGTACCTAGCCTCTGTAACATACCTCATGTATGCCAAACAGACTCCTGTCTTGTTCTTCTTCCTAACTGTAAAATTCATGTTCCAAATATCTGCTCCACAAGTGGCTTACCTCCAAGTCTTGACTCAGATGTTGGCTTCTTGGTGAGACTCCTTGGAATAACCTCCAATTTAGTACTGGCACATTGCTTCATGCATTTTTCCTTTGTTCTAATTCCTAATCCCCTCCCTCCCCACGCATATCACTTAACACTTTCTAACATATTGTTCACTACTCATTCCTTAATGCATGCTTGTCTTTTTCTCTATATATCCCTCTTGGAATTTAAATTATTTTAGAAAATATATTTTCATTTATCAATATTTCCCAAATATCAAGAATGTTTGACACACACAGTGGCACCAAATTAATATTTGTTGAGTAAATGAATGATTTTTTTCTTTTATTTAGAATAGAAAAGTAATAATTTCAACCTCCTCCAGCAAATTGTCTTTTTTAAAAAATTTTAATCCAAAGGGAATTTTGGAAGGAGAGCCAAAATATTTAAATGTTCTAGTTTCCAATTAATTCTACCAGTGATGATTTTTGGTCTGGGTGAATAACAGGCTGTTTTTTAAATTAGGTTAAAAGTTTCAGAATATAATAAAGGCAATTGAGTTTGGGATAGGATAGGGACCTAGTTGCTGGAGTGATTGATCTGTTTTTCCTCTTTTAGTAGCAGGTGTGTATGTAAGGAGGAGGAAGAGTTTTTAGTAACTTTTTTTTTGGAGAATATGCTTCTGGGTTTAGAATTCAGGTGTACTTCACCACTGAACTGAATCCCCAGTCCTTTTTATTTTTTATTTTGATACAGGGTCTCACTAAGGTGCTGAGGCTAGTATCAAACTTGTGATTCCCATGCTTTAGTCTCCTGAGACTTGTTTGTTTCCTGAAAGCTGCTACTTCTTTGGGTATTGAGTTTTTAAAATTGAGGTGAAATTTGTATCAAACATTAACCATTTTAATGTGAACAATTCTGTACATTCACAGTGTTGGTGCAATCATGATCTCTAACTGCAAAACATTTTCCTCAGTCCAAAGTTAAACCCTGTATACTCTGAGAAGTTCCCTACTGTACCTACTCCCAGGCCCTGGCAATCATCAATGTGTTTTTTTTCTGTGAATTTTCCTCTTTTTAATATTTTGTATAAATGAAAACACATGTGTATTTTTGTCTGGTTTCTTTTATTTAGTATAATATTTTTGAGAACACATTGTAGTATGGTCAGGACTGTTCCTTTCAATGTCCAAATAATAGTACATTGGGTTGGGAATATAGCTCAGTTGGTAGAGAGGTTGCATCCTAAGCACAAGGCCCTAGGTTCAATCCCCAGCACCGCAAAAGAAAAAAAAAAAGAAAAAAAATTGCATTGTTTGTATATACTGTGATCTGCTTATCCAGTCATGCATTCATAGATACTTGGCCTGTCTCTACCCTTTGGCTAATGTGTATGCTACTTCTGAAAGCATGTGTTCACATGCATTTGAGTACCTGGTTTTATTTCCTTTAGGTATGCACTTAGGAGTAGAATTGTGTCATATCATAATTTTATGTTTCCTTTTTGGAACATTGCCAAACTGTTTTCCACAATGGCGGAGTCTTTTACATTCTCATCTGTAATGTGTAATGATTTTAATTTCTCTGAATCCTTACCAACACTTATTTTCTATTGTTTTTGATAGGTGTTGATTTAAAACTTAGTTTAAAAAAACTTCAAGGTTTGAGCTGGGGAGATAGCTCTGTTGGCAAAGTGCTTGCCTTGCAAGCACAAGACCATGGGTTCAATTCCCAGCACCACAAAAAAAAAAAAAAAAAAAAAAAACTTCAAGGTTTTATTGATAAGTTTCATTTTAAAAAGGTTTGGCTGTATATAACAAAGAAAATAAAGTATACAAAGACCTTATAGAAGCAAATAGAATATTGAATTGAGTAGGGAAATCTCAAGATACAAATAATATTTAATTTTAAAAATTAGAGTAAATGGTAGTATAGGATTTCCCAGTTTGATTGAAAGGCTTGCAGTTTTACATGAAACATAGGTGTGTAATGAATTACTCTGTATTGTAGAGTATTATGTGTGTTGATAGTGAAATACCTATAAGGTATGTGTTTAATTAAAATTGAGTTAACTACTTAAACTGCCATGATTTGTTCATTCTAAAATAATTGTCACCAAAAATTTAGAAAATGATCAAAGAAAACTGACCCCCCTAAGCACTAACCTACTAAGTTCATGGTAGAATTTGGATATATTTTCTTTTATCCTTTCAAAATTTATGTTTTATTAACGATGTTTATGACAACACATATACAGACTACAGTTCATACAACATATTTCGTGGTGTTAAATTTGTTTTATAATGTCCATCTTCACTAACCATATAGTACTACATTTAATGATCATATTAAAACTCTTAGGCATTATAGAACCTGTTGGTTTAGGTTGGAGCAATCAGAAGAGTCTTCCTGAAGGAAGCCTATTCACTTACCATCCCCATACACACTTCATTTCTTAAGCATCATGACTGCTTTTTGAAGTGACTTCTGTGACTTCAGATCAGGATTGATATTGTAGTTCCATCCCACAGTGCCCTTTATCATTCACAGCACTGGTTTGTGATTCTAATCAAGTTCTTATTTGTGTGAGTGTTTACTATTGCCTTCCTGTCCTGTCAGGCTGTAAGCTCACCATGGACTGGAGTTATGGTTGTCTTTGTGCTCGATTAACTTCCATCAGGGCTGCTCATTGATTCTTAATGAGCATGTTAGATTACTAGTGAGGTGACAAACAGGTAAAGGAAAACCAGTTTGAACATTCAGGTGTTCCTGGGTCTTTGGGAAAATTTGTGGATTTGGAAGCTAAGGAATGGTGATAGTTTTCTTCATTTTGCAGGGGGATGGAGAGAAAAATGGGGCAGTGTCACTGGAAGATGAATCTAAAGAGCTCTGTTTATATTAAGAAGTTCTTTATTTGCAAAATTTAAATATTTACATTTTCTTCTGTCACTTTTGTATAAATTGAATGCATTTAGTGTTTCAAGTTACATTCTGTCACAGATTTTGGAACATTTTTAATAAGGATACAAAATATGACCTATGTTTTAGTATGATACTCTATTATTGGGTACCTCCTTGTTGAAGGAAGTGAATACTAATAAAAAGACTGATTCAATCACCTAGAGGATTGGTTATGAAAACCTGAGTCTAGGTTAGTTCCATGGGAGTAGAGTAAATACAGGAGATATTTGTATAATCATGTAGGTGTAGGTAAGCATTAGCTGATAGATTTTGGAAAGAAAATAGCTTAGAATAACAGGTTTCTAGAGGGATTAGGTTGATGTCTATAGATTTGGGGTGAAAATAAATGGATTTTATTTTTCTCCTATTGACTTGAGATACTTTTATGGAGGTGCACTATAGGTTATCTCATAGGTTATCAAAGTTTTTTTAATATATGCAAAGCCAAATAGTAAGTATTTCATCTTTTTGAGCCATATGGTCTGTTTCATCTATTCACCCATGCTGTTGTGTAAAAACAACCACAGGTTCTATGTAAACCAATGGCTGTGACTATGTTCCTGTAATAGCCTATATACAAAATCGGGTGGCACATGCCACTTGACCTACTGTGCTTTTGTTTTCCAACCCCTTGGTTATATTGCTGAGCTTTTGTTTCAGAGTATATTAAGTCATATTGGATTCTGTTGTGTGTTATGCAGTTTCCTTCAATGACGATCACTGATGAAAAGTAGAACTACAAGGCAGGTATGGTGGCACATGCCTCAATTCCTGTGGCTTGTGAGGTTGAGACAGGAGGATTTAGAGTTCAAAGCCAGCCTCAGCAAAAGTGAGGTGCTAAGTAACTCAGTGAGACCCTATCTCTAAATAAAATACAAAATAGGGCTGTGGATGTGGCACAGTGGTCGAGTACCCCCAAGTTCTTTCCCCAATACCAGAAAAAAAAAGGTAGAACTGTAGAAAAGGACTGTTGTATTTAGGTTTTATTATCCAGCTTTGAGAATTTTTGACTAAGCAGTGTGAAAAAAAATTTGTAGGAGGCCATTATTTTTAAAGGAGCTTCTGCACTGAGCCCCAACAAACAAGAGGAGAATGGAGCAACTCATTTTGGGTACTACATAATGAAACTGAACTTTGAGATGGTCCAGTATAAATAACAAAAAAGCAAAAACCAGGAGATTCCCAGAAGCCAATCAGAAGGGACTCAGTTAACCTAACCTGGCATAATAAGAAATTAATTTACTTATAAAATGCATAACTTTAAAACAGTCCACTTTTTGATCCTTATTTTTGCTGTCTTTGCCTCTTTTCTACCTATAAAGTTAACATCCTCTGCTTAGATCATTGGATCACCTTTTCTGAATTCTTTGAAATGATGCTACCTGATTCATGAATTATTTTAAAAGACAAACACATCTTTAAATTTGTTAAAATTCTGCTTCTTTTAAAACATAAGTGTCAAATAAACAGGACAGAGAAAGTGTATAGTAAAACCTATAATAAGAATTTAGATTAAAAATATCTAAGTTGAGCAGTGGGAAAAGTAAAGGTAGGAGTCTGTCAAAGGGCAATTTGGTAGAAGTCCAGTGATTATAGATTTTATGAGCATTAAGAGTAGTTTTCTTGAACAATAGTGGGAAAACGTGGAATTGTAAGTTTCATATCTTGTTTTAAAGACCTTTTAGGATTAGGTCTTAATTCTGCAAAGCACTCTACAGCGCAAGTTTTGTAAAGAAATAATGCAAATGTAAATAGTGTAGAAATTATCAATAAAGCCAGGGGAAAAGCATCAATTCTAGAATCAGACTACCTGGTTTGAATTTTATCTCTGACTTTTTTGACTTGCAGTCTATCTTCTGTCTCTTTCAGATTAGTTTTAATTTTCTCATCTGAAAAAGATAATTAATAGCTGTTTATAGGATTTATAGGATTATTGAGACACATTGTCCTGTATCTGATTCATAGTACTCCATGAATGACAACCATTACATTAATATTATTTTATTTATATTGAAATATGGCAGATGATTAAAGGAGCTTTCATAGTTGTTTTGAAGGGATTTCAACTGGATATTCTAATTATCCTCCTGTATCTAGGATTTCTATTGCTGCCATTTCAATTTTTTCTATGTATTAGTTTTTATGAATTGGCATTTTAACATAGTATTCTGTTTTTAAAATAATTTATGAGACGTAAAACTAAAGTTTTTATTAGAAAGTTATGAAACTCTCCAGTTTTTATTGATAATCTTCCATTTTTTTAAAATTTATTTTTATTATAAACAAAGGGATACATCTTGTTTCTCTATTTGTACATGGAGTAAAGGCATACTATTTGTATAATCATACATTTACATAGGATAATGGTGTTTGATGCATTCTGTTACTTTTTCCTTCCTCCCACCCCTCCCACCCCTCCCACCCCTCTTTTCCCTCTATATAGTCCCTCCTTCCTCCATTCTTGCCCCCTCCCACTCCCCATTACGTGTCCTCATCTGCTTATCAGCCAGATCATTCGTCCTTTTTTTTTTTTGAGATTGGCTTATCTCACTTGGCATGATATTCTCCAATTTCACCCATTTGCCTACAAATGCCATAAGTTTATTATTTTTTTATATCTGAGTAATATTCCTTTGTGTATATATATATATACAACAGTTTCTTTATCCATTCATCAATTGAAGGACATCTAGTTTGGTTCCACAGTCTCACTATTGTGAATTGAGCAGCTATGAACATTGATGTGGCTGTATCTCTGTAGTATGAGATTTTAAGTCCTTGGGTATAGGCCAAGGAGTGGGATAGTTGGGTCAAATGGTGGGTCCATTCCAAGTTTTCTAAGGAATCTCCACACTGCTTTTCAGAGTGGCTGCACTAATTTGCAGCCCCAACAGCAATGTATGAGTGTACCTTTTTCCCAACACCCTCTCCAACACCTATTGTTGCTTGTATTCTTTTTTTTTTTATGGTGCTGGGGATTGAACCCAGGGCCTTGTGCTTGCAAGGCAAGCACTCTGCCAACTGAGCTATATTCCCAGCCCTGATTGTATTCTTGATAATCGCCAATCTAATTGCGGTGAGATGGAACCTTAGTGTAGTTTTGATTTGCACTTCTCGTATTACTAAAGATGGTGAACATTTTTTCATATGTTTGTTGATTGCTTGTAGATCTTCTGTGAAGCGTGTGTTCATTTCCTTAGCCCATTTGTTGATTGGGCTATTTGTCTTCTTTGTGTAGAGTTTTTTGAGTTATTTATATATTCTGGAAATTAGTGCTCTATATGAAATTTGAGTGGTAAAGATATTCTCCCACTCTGTAGGCTCTCATTTCACATTCCTTTGTGGAGAGGAAGCTATTTAGCTTGAATCTATCCCAGTTATTGATTCTTGCTTTTATTTCTTGTGCTATGGGAGTCCTGTTAAGGAAGTCTGATTCTAAGCCAAGAAGTTGAAGATTTGGGCCTACTTTTTCTTCTATAAGATGCAGGGACTCTGATCTGATTCCAAGGTTCTTGATCCATTTTGAGTTGAGTTTTGTGCAGGGTGAGAGATAGGGGTTTAGTTTCATTCTGCTGCATATGGATTTCCAGTTTTCCCAGCACCACTTGTTGAACAGGCTGTCTTTTCTCCATTGCATATTTTTGGCACCTTTGTCTAGTATGGAAAAATTGTATTTATTTGGGTTTATGTCCATGTCATCTATTCTGTACCATTGATCTACCTGTCTGTTTTGGTACCAATACCATGCCATTTTTGTTAGTATGCTTTGTAGTAGAGTTGAACTTCCGGTATTGCGATACCCCCTGCTTCATTCTTCCTGCTAAGGATTGCTTTAGCTATTCTGGGTTTCTTATTCTTCCAGATGAATTTCATGATTGCTTGCTCTATTTCTGTAAGGTACATCATTGGGATTTTAATTGGAATTGCATTGAATATTTATAGCACTTTTGGTAGTATGGCCATTTTGACAATATTAATTCTGCCTATCCAAGAACATGGGAGATCTTTCCATTTTGTAAGATTTTCTTTAATTTCTTTCTTTAGTGTTCTGTAGTTCTCATTGTAGAGGTCTTTCACCTTCTTTGTTAGATTGATTCCCAAATATTTTATTTTTTTAATGCTATTGTGAATGGGGTAGTTTTCCTAACTTCTCTTTCTGAAGATTCATCACTTATGTATAAAAATGCATTAAATTTAAGAACATTGATCTTATAACCTGCTACTTTACTGAATTTGCTTATGAGTTCTAAAAGCTTTCTCGTGGAATTTCCCGGTTCCTCTAAATATAAAATCGTGTCACCAGCAAATAGGGATAATTTGAGTTCTTCTTTTCCTACTTGTGATAATCTTTCAATTACATGAGAAGATTAATTTGTTTCTGACTGTATTACATCCAATGTATCACTACTGTTTGTGAAATAGTTCATTTGCCAGGGTCCATGGTTATCACTGGTTTATTTCAGAATGGTAAAGTGTTAAGAGAATCAGATGGCAGGACGTGCAGAGTTAAAATGAGGGGATTACTCTTTGTGCTGATGACAGTTATCTCGCTTCTTTTGAAAACTACTGAACATGAGTATATGATTTTTATAATAATTGTAGTGCATTACTGTACCCCATGATCTATGAGAGAGTTTACCTCAGCATTCTGCCTGTACAGCAGTTTGCTTGAACAATTATCAGCAAGTAATTATTCTGTATGAACTATGTCATGCAGAAAGTGGGAGGGAAAATGTTAATAAGCATGCATGCATGCTGTGGATGAAAGTTAAGTGATTGCAGGTATACTGTCTGCATTCTTGCCTGTACATATTCATACTGAGGCAATGTGCTTTGGTGAGGGTTTACAAACAAGTAGTGCTGGTTGACAGTTCTTAACTTAACTTTAAAATGGTATCTAAAGACAAATTCTGTGCTTCGGCTAAATAATAGACACAGTGCTTTTGACCCCTGGGTGCAGACCAGCACTTCAGCATTGGTTTTATTTTACAATTTTAATTTTGTTCCTCTAGTACCAGATTCTCACATTCTCTCATATTTGTAGTACACATTATTTTTAAGTTGTGTCTGGCAGTGTGGTATTGTTGAAAACACAGAGAAAGGAACCATTAACAGATATGTATGTACTTATGTTGTTGGAATGATTTTGTAATTTGAAGTATGATCAAAGGAAATGTAGGAATTAGTCAATCAAGAAAATAAAGGATAAGAGCTCCACCTGAGTAGAGGAAATAACTTGTACATGGATGCTCAAGTTTGAAAAAATCTAAGCTCCATCAGTATTTCAGAAGAGCTAGAATATATGTAATGAGGAAGACAATAATAAGAGATGATTTTGGAGGTCTGGCTTGATTGCAAGAGCTTTAAAGGAACATTCAAATTGGTTTAAATGATGGATATGTGGTTTTTGGAAATAGAGAAGGTAGAAGTCCCATCCGGTGATAGAAATTGCATGGATGAAGGAAGATTTGTCACACAGCTGAAATGCCTACTGGCTTATGACACAGGAACCTAGGTGATGATGATAAGTATGGCTGACCTGCACAGCGGAGTATGGTGTTAAAGTCTAGATAGTGACCAGTTAGGAGTGGAAATATTGATTGCCAAAGTGAAAGTTCTTTCCAGAGACTTTTCCTCTTTCCTCTTCAGAGGCAGATATAAAGAACTATAGCTGTTTTCTCTCTAACATACAGCAAACCTTATTTGAAACCAGTTTTCAATACCCAAGTTTTTTTTTTTAAATTCCAGCTGTGTGTTAACAAATACATACATTTAAATAAATCTTTCAAAAATCCCACTGCAAGTAAGCTATTGGTGGCAGTAGGAGTCAAGTTCAACATTCAGTTTCTCTGTATAAAGTGAATCATTACATTCTGCTTCCCTGTTTATCTTTCATCATACAGATGCTGAAGGAGTTAATATGGGGTGACAATTTTTTTCTTTAACCAAACTTTCTCTTCTTCAGTTGCCTTGTTCTGAAATGGACTGGACATCCCTTTAGCTCTTGCCTTTTTAATTTATGTGTTTTTTGGGAGGGCACCAGGGATTGATCCTGGGGGCACTTATGCACTGAGCCACATCCCCCACCCATTTTGTATTCTGTATAGAGATAGAGTGTCACTGAGAAGCTCAAGGCCTTGATAAATTGCTGAGTCTGGCTTTGAACTTGAGATCCTCCTGCTTGAACCTCATGAGCCACTGGGATTACAGGTGTGTGCACCCAATAATTTATGTATTTTTTACTCGATGTTCTTATCTACATCCGTAAGACTCTTTAGATGTGTATATTACTTCTTTGTGTGTATATATACAAATGCAAATATTTCTTTATAATTAGAAAGTGACTTCATAAGGGAGAGAGAAAAGGAATATGTCCTAGGTGGTTGATAGATCAATGCTTTGAACTATGTGAGACCCTGGACAGTGCAATGCCTATTTTGGGAATGCTGTGGTTTGAGGGTGCCCAGGGAAGCCCATTTGCAAGATGATTTCTTTTGGTAGGGGAAGTTCTGTTTTTGTCATTGAACTCACTTGTTCAAGAAACCTTGATTTCTAAATGTCATCCTGCCAAGAAGTAGTAGACACCAATGTACTTGCTAAGCCCCAAGCAACTTGTTTTTTCCATCTTCATCCTGTTTTCCTAAAGAAGATTTTTCACTGAATCGCTTTGATGAACCTACCCATATAAATGACTATTCTGGCTCCATTTCTTCGTCATATTCAGTTTCTACAAGAATGGGTTATCCAGTATGCCTCTGCTTTTCACTAAAATATGAGTCTCTAATTTCTATAAATTCTAAATAATTCTTTCAATCCACCTCACTGCCTGTGTCAACCATCCTTCCATTGTGCTGATTACAGCAGACCAAGGGAACACATTCTTTTACCCTATTTATATTTCAAAGGCCACATATTATACCACTTAACTCCTTGAAGACTGATTCATCTAGTGAGATGTTATTTTTTGCTGCTTTGAACCTCCAAAGTGCTGCATTGGTCTTTTTTCTTGGTTGGTCCCAATGATTTCAGGCAAAATAATTTAAAAACTTTATTAACTTTCTCATAAACATTTTTTATAGTCCCTCCTTCCTCCATTCTTACCCCACTCCCATCCCCCATTATGTGTCGTCATCTGCTTATCAGTGAGATCATTCATCCTTTGGATTTTTGAGATTGGCTTATCTCACTTAGCATGATATTCTCCAATTTCACCCATTTGCCTGCAAATGCCATAAGTTTATTATTCTTTATAGCTGAGTAATATTCCATTGTATATATATACCACAGTTTCTTTATCCATTCATCAATTGAAGGACATCTAGTTTGGTTCCACAATTTGGCTATTGTGAATTGAGCAGCTATGAACATTGATGTGGCTGTATCTCTGTAGTATGCTGATTTTAAGTCCTTTGGGTATAGGCCGAGGAGTGGGATACCTGGGTCAAATGGTGGGTCCATTCCAAGTTTTCTAAGGAATCTCTGTACTATTTTCCAGAGTGGCTGCACTAATTTGCAGCCCCACCAGAAACGTATGAGTGTACCCTTTTCCCCACATTCTCTCCAACACCTGTTGTTGCTTGTATTCTTGATAATGGTCATTCTAATTGGGATGAGATGGAATCTTAGTGTAGTTTTGATTTGCATTTCTCTTATTACTAAAGATGGTGAACATTTTTTCATATGTTTTTGATTGCTTAGTAGATCTTCTGTGAAGCATCTGTTCATATCCTTAGGCCATTTGTTGATTGGATTATTTGTTTTGTTTGTGTAGAGTTTTTTGAGTTCTTTATATATTCTGGAAATTAGTGCTCTATCTGAAGTATGAGTGGTAAAGATTTTCTCCCACTCTGTAGGCTCTCTCTTCACATTGCTGAGAGTTTCCTTTGCTGAGAGAAAGCTATTTAGCTTGAATCTATCCCAGTTATTGATTCTTGCTTTTATTTCTTGTGCTATGGGAGTCCTGTTAAGGAAGTCTGATCCTAAGTCAACAAGTTGAAGATTTGTACCTACTTTTCCTTCTATAAGATGAAGGGTTTCTGGTATGATTTCAAGGTCTTTGATCCACTTTGAGTTGATTTTTGTGCAGGGTGAGACATAGGGGTTTAATTTCATTCTGTTGCATATGGATTTCCAATTGTCCCAGCACCATTTGTTGAAGAGGCTATCTTTTCTCCATTGCATATTTTTGGCACCTTTGTCTAGTATGAAAAAATTGTATTTATTTGGGTTTGTGTCCATGTCCTCTATTCTGTACCATTGATCTACCTGTCTGTTTTGGTGCCAATGCCATGCCGTTTTGTTACTATTGCTTTGTAGTAGAGTTGAAGTTTTGGTATTGCAATACCCCCTGCTTCATTCTTTCTGCTAAGGATTGCTTTAGATATTCTGGGTTTCTTATTCTTCCAGATGAATTTTATGATTGATTCCTCTATTTCTGTAAGGTACATCATTGGGATTTTAATTTTAATTGCATTGAATCTGTATAGCACTTTTGGTAGTATGGCCATTTTCACAATATTAATTCTGCCTATCCAAGAACATGGGACATCTTTCCATCTTCTAAGGTCTTCCTCAATTTCTTTCTTCAATGTTTTATAGTTTTAATTGTGGAGTTCTTTTTCCTCTTTGTTTATATTGATTCCCAAGTATTTTATTTGTATTTTTTGAGGCTATTGCATATGGAGTTTCCTGATTTCCCTTTCAGCTGTTTCATCGCTTGCATATAAAAATGCTTTAGATTTATGCATGTTGATTTTATAGCCTGCTATTTTGCTGAATTCATTGATGAGGTCTGCAAGTTTTCTGAGGAGGTTTTTGGGTCCTCTAAATGTAGAATCATGTCATCAGCAAGTTGTGACAGTTTAAGTTCTTTTCCTATTCTTATCCCTTTAATTTCTTTGGTCTGCCTAATTGCTCTGGCTAGAGTTTCAAGGCCAGTGGTGAAGAGTCAACTAAATGACCTAACATTACAGTTCAAAGCCCTAGAAAAAAAAGAACAGCAAAAGTAGTAGAAGACAGGAAATAACTTAAATCAGAGCTTAAATCAATGAAATTGAAACAAAAGAAACAATTCAAAAAATTGACAAAACAAAAAGTTGGTTCTTTGAGAAAGTAAACAAAATAGACAAACCCTTAGCCACACTAACAAAGAGAAGGAGAGAGAAAACTCAAAAACTAAAATTCGTGATGAGAAAGGAAATATCACGACAGACACCACTGAGATACAGAACATAATTAGAGCTACTTTGAAAATCTGTATTCCAACAAAATAGAAACTACCGAAGACATTGAGAAATTTCTAGAGACATATGCTCCTCCCAAACTGAACCAGGAGGACGTACACAATTTAAACAGATCAATATCAAGCAATGAAATAGAAGAAGCCATTAATAATCTACCATCCAAGAAAAGCCCAGGACCAGAGGGATTCTCAACCAAGTTCTACAAGAACTTCAAAGAAGAACTCATTCCAGTACTTCTCAGAATATTCCAGGAAATAGAAAAGGAGGGTACCCTACTGAATTCATTCTATGAAGCTAATATCACCCTCATACCCAAACCAGGCAAAGACACATCAAGGAAAGATCATTTTAGACCAATACCCTTGATGAATATAGATGCAAAGATCCTTAACAAAATATTGGCAAATCATATCCAAAAACATATTATGAAAATTGTGCACCATGATCAAGTGGGGTTGATCCCTGGAATGCAAGGATGCTTTAACATCCATAAATCAGTAAACATAATCCATCATGTCTATAGACTTAAGGATAAGAATCATGTGGTTATTTCAATTGATGCAGAAAAAGCGTTCAACAAAATTCAACACCCCTTCATGCTCAAAACACTAGAAAAAATAGGGATAGTAGGAACATACCTGAACATTGTAAAGGCTTTTTATGCTAAGCCCATGGCCAACATCATTCTTAATGGAGAAAAACTGTAACCATTCCCTTTAAAAATGGGAACAAGACATGGATGTCCTCTTTCACCACTTCTCATAAACATTTTAAACTGGGCATTGGATAGCATGAACACCAAAAGATGCCTGGCCTCTATAATAATTTTTCTTGTATTTAAATGATGGTATTGTATAATTTTCTATCTCATTGCTCCAAGTTCAATTGAAGTGTTTTAAGAATGAGCTACATGATTTACTTTTCTGTAGCCATCTTTGGAGACCCTAACTGTCTTGTGACTAAGTGAGTAAGTAAATAAATAAAGCAGTCCAAGAAAGGGAGTCCTTGGGGGAGCTCTGCTGTAAGAACTCCTGTAGTTCCAGTTGCTGTTTTTCTAGCGAGATTTTTTGGCATTGATGTTTTCCTCCAGGAAATAGGTGGAGTGTGTTCCAGTGAGAGTGGACTGGAATTAGGGAACTGATTTCTAGTCTTGAATATTCCACTTGGTAGCTATGGTGCTTTGGAAGTCCATTTTCTGACTCTCATTTACAGATCTGAAAATAAGAATTTATTCTCATTGAACATTCCAAGATTCTTTAAAACTGCTAATCTTCATCATGATTAAGAGATAAACTACCAAAGTAAAACTTTTTTTTCTTTTTTTGTACCAGGGGTTAAACCCAAAGGTGTTTAACAATGGAACCATATTGCCAGTCCTATTTATTTATTTATTCATTTATTTATTATTTTGAGACATGGTATTTTTAAGTTGCTGAGGCTGGCTTCAAATCTGTGATCCTCTTGCCTTAGTCTCCTGAGCCACTGAGATTACAGACATGTGCCCACCCAAAGTAAAACTTTTGACAAATGCCAAAAAAGTCCATTGTATTCAGTTTCAGTATAAGAGGAACTGTGGAAATGGTAATAAACTGATCATATTTTTTTTCTCCTAAGGGAATGGGAATATTACATAGGTATGACTAAGAGTAGACACAATGAAAGTTTGTGTTTGGGGAAATATTCATATAAGAATGTTTGCTGTAATATTTGGATAGCAAAGATTTAGAAAAAATAAATGCTCATCAGTAAGCAAAATAGCCACATTATAGTGTTATAGCTAAATTATGTTGTAATAGACAATGAAGTGGTTGAAAAGGATGTTGTTGGATCTATAACATATGATTTGTGAAATATTGCAAAATACAAAATAACATGGAACTATCATTTGATTATGAAGAAAACAAAACCATTTATTTCTATATATGTGAACATATTTTTTTCTCCTGAAAACTCCATTTTTCTGTGTAGCCTTTGAGAAGGTTTGCAGTAAATGTTGGTTTTCTTTAGGAATATTGTATTATGTGTGCAACTTTTACTTTTTATAAAGCCCTTGTGTATTGGTAGATTTATTTTCCAATGATTTTTTTAATTCTTATTTATATAGTATTGTTTGACTGGAAAGTTAAAAGGTGACTTTGAGTCTCAGAAATTGTAAGAAGATATATGAGTCCTTTGTTTTATTTCTATTTTTAGTACAAGGGGTGCTTAACTACTGAGCCATATCCTAACCCTTTTGATTTTTCTGAGATAGGGTCTTGCTAGGTTGCTGAGGCTGTGTAATTTTAAACAGTCGTGGCTTAGAAATGTCATTAACTTTCCAAAGAGAAATTTTTATCAAGTATATTACATACACAGGTTTCCATTAATTCCTTAAACTTTATTCAGAAAGCAATATATTTCATTGTTAATTATTCCAAAACGTGCCTGTGATCAAAAAGGACACCTATTGATAATGAAGGCAATCCTTACAGCTATCCTGAAGAATGTTTACCCAAGTGTGAGGATGGAAGTGATTGATGAAGTGAAAAGTTGCATATCTTCCTCAGGCTTAGATCATTATGAGAACTCCAGCAAGAAAATAAAGGAGAATAACTATGGAGCTGAGATTTTAAACTTGATATTTCAGCTAAAGTATTATATAGTCCAATGCATTTCAGGTTGTTTTTTATATCCCTTTGGGCATTTACATGTACACATTTGGAAGAGATGGTTTTCCTTTGGAATGCATCTCACCTTCTTTTTATTTCAATTTGAAATATAGTATTTGTGTATAATGTAGTACAGACTTCTTTCTCCTAGTAGAATTGCAGGGGAATTATATCTAATGTAAATTTCTGTGACTTTTCAAAAATCTGTGACATAGCACATATTCCTAAAAATATGTCCACTGAAAATTTTAGCAAATTGAATGTTACCCTTTTACTGATTAGAAATCCAGATACTTGCTATCTAAATGTACCATGCAACATTCCTATTCTCCAGAACTTGACTATATTGTTAATGGGACATAACAGTCTTTGTGTTGAGGTCCAAACAGGAAATTGGGTACAAATACTCTGCTCAGGGTTTTCCAGTCTTACTTTGTTCTTCTGTCACTCCCTAAACACCTCTTCCCCTTGTCCATTTCTATCTAGGGGAGGAGAAAATAAGTATATCCTATAGAATGGTATCTAAATGCTGATTCTGTCTCTGTGGTCCCTTGCAAGTTCTCGTTTGGTCTAGGAAAGTCTTTTGTGTCTTCCTTGTCTTCAAGATTCTTTTTTCCTTATACTCTGCATGCTTCCTAGCCACTGTTAGGAAAACTTTGTGAGAGCATTAATATTTTTTTCACTGTTAAGTGTAGGGGTCTCTCAGCCACATCTCATGTGAATGAGAAGATTGTAAACTGCAGGAGGATGATATTGGCTATAAATCAATCCATTACCTCTAAACTTATCTAATCAATAAACACAAAAAGTCAAGGCTCTTTCTAAATGAGAGGGGTTGTATGGTCAGTTTCTCACCTTTTTTGGTAGATGTTTACTTTTCTCCATAAGATAGTGCTTTCTTAAATTAGAATTCATTATTTATCCAAGTGAAAATTTCAGATTGTTTTAATTTTTTATAAGCTCTTTTCTCCACATTTTAGATCAGTTTGAGCTATCTATTGAACACTTTCCAAATTCTTCATGAACTTGAATACCAAGAAGTCAAAATGAGAAATCATGTACTAAGGATTATCTAGTTTAAGATCTTGGGGTCTGCTAATTAGAGAAAGCACAGCTAATACTGCTAAATCCAGTAATGGACACCATAAGAGAAGTTAGACAGGCCCTCAATGTCAAAGGAGACAGGATAGGAATCTTGAAAACTAACAAGATGGGAATATTTCAGATTTTAAAGTTAAAAAAAATTATTCTTGAACAAAGAAAAAAAGGATAGGGCATTCGAATCAAGCCCAAACTGGAAGGTGAAAAGAATCTATCAAAAATTTAGATGCAATGAACAAACTGTCTCCTTTTTAGTTAAGTCAATTCAATCTTCCAGCATTGCAGTTTTTCATGTGGGGGAGATACTTCACCTCTCCAAGTTCTTTCTGCTGTGGAACCCCAGTTTGGAACCTCTTCCTGCCTATGAAATGGAGAAAGCAGTGCTGTTGACTTTCTGTGATGTGAAAGAGACAGTCTGTGTTTGCCCTTTGGCATAGATCATGACACATGATCGGCAATGTTATTGGTAACAATGCTGCTTTCACAGAGAGTCCAGTGAACCTTTAACTCTATTCTCTGACCATAGAAATATGACCTATACAACTTTTGACAGTCAACTATCCTTTTATAAATGTTATAGTTTTACTTTTTACTGAAAACATAGACTTCTTAAAAGATAATGCAAAATATTTGAATTGATTTTTAAATCAGTATTTACATTCCTTGCAAGTCATCTGGTCGTCATTTGTATCTGTATTTTTTTTTTTTCAACAGAAAATGAAATCACCATTTTTTATCCTGGATAAAGTTCTGCAACAACAGCTCAATACCAGGTAAAGGCAAAGTTTTTCAGCAAACACCTGAAGTTATTTTAAAGATAAATACCATACCCATTTGGTATGTGCTTAGGACTTTCTGTTACATAAAGAGTTTTTCAGGTCATAATGCTTTTTTATGTGTGGGGCCTATTTATTAGCACTGGTATTGTCTTTTGATTATAGATAAGGTAACTTCTGTTCTGTTGTTATTTAATCAAACCTGGATTTCATGAGAAGCCTAGAGACTTTTAGAGCTACTACATATGCTCCTTTGCTTTATAACTGATTCACAAGTAAATCTCATATCACATAATGCACAAACATGAAGGTCCCATATTTAGTCAAACTTTATTGAAACTATTATAAATCACAATAGTGAAGTGGGAATTTTTGGTTATGCACAAAATTTGCTTATTATTGTATCACAAGGCAGTGCCTGTACATAGATGTAATAATTTCAATCAGTATTAGATATGAAGAAGGTTAACCATAGTAATATTATTTTAAAAATAAAATATTGGCCAAAAGTTTATATGTGTATACCACAGTGAATTTAACCTTTGTGTATATCCATAATGCACCAATTTTTAAATAAGTATAAATGAATAGAAGAAAGATCAGTAGAGGAGAGGAGAAGAGGGAAGGGGAAACCTGGTGATTGAATTGGAGTTAATTATGTTCCATGTTGTTATCATTAAGCCAAAATGAATCCCATTCATATGTTTAAATATTAATGAGCTACCAATAATAAAATACAAAATAATGTTTTTAGGGATTATTTGTTAATTAATGAAATTTGAAGTAGAAAAACAGGTTAAGTGCTCATTCCAATGACCATTTCACCTATTGAGGTGAATTAGTGTTTCAGTGGAAATTTAAGAAAGTCTTTTCTAATATAGAGAGACACAATATCAAATAGTGAGATGTCAGAGGTAGGCACCTCTCACCTCATTTTTTTTCTTGGTCACTAACTCTGAGGATATCTGTCTCCTTTATAAGAATCCCACAATTGTCTACAAGGGGGTTTTTGAGATCACAAAATATATATGAACATGTGTCATCACAATTTAGCAAGCATTCATTAATTTCTATGCCCAGATAATTCTACAAACAGCAGTGAGCAAAGCTTGGCTTTCAGGAGCTTGTACTGATGTTCCAATCCCAAATACCTTAACCCTACTGTAATTCACATGTTCTCTTATTCCTCCCTCTCCACACACAATTACTAGCAGTTAATTGATAAACTAGGATTAATCTAGGATTCATTTTTGGTGTATAAGACAATGGCTTCCTCATATTAGCTCACAACACATAGTTTCAATTTTACATTCTCTAATAACATCACATATGCTTGTCTTGTCTCATTAGATTGAAAGCTCCATAAAGGCAGGGACTCTGATTTTTTTCTGCTAATGTTTTGGGCACATGAGACTCTAGTTTCAGATGAGATAAGGACCTGTTTCCCATCTCCTGTACTTTCTTATCTTTCAAAAATATCTATATTTAAATTCCATATTGAAAAAGAAGAGAAAAAGTCTATCTAGGCAGTTGAAATGTAGTTAATCTGTTTTTGTACAATATTAATTCTCTGTACATAGATTCGATGTCAGAGGAGAAGTTTTAATGGAATAAAGAAAATAAAACTTCCCTCAAAATAAGATAAACCTACTTAAAGATTTACCCAAAAATATTCTATGTCAGTATTCTATTGTCAATATTCAGAAAGTTGTGATATTTTTATATAATATAATTTTTTTAAATAATGGAATTAGTAGAGCATTTTCCCACTAAACTCCCTTTCCAAGTAGTATCCATAAAACAGTAAACATAGCTATTAATTTTGTTTAAAGGTCAAAGAAAGCACTTTTTAGCACTGCACTGAAACTTTCACAGGGAAAGTAAATCACCCCATGTGTGTTTGCTCAACTCCAGCAACACAAATGCAATGTGTATTTTCTGCTTTGACAAGGGAATGATGTCAGATTAGCTATGTGATTAATGACTTAACATGTGGTTTGGTTGTATTTGAACTGCCAAGTTTTATTTATTTATTTATTTAAATATAGTTTTAGTTGTCAATGGACTTTTATTTTTATTTATTTATATGTGGTGCTGAGAACCAAACCCAGTGCCTCACGCATGCTAGGCAAGCACTCTACCACTGAGCCACAACTCCAGCCCTGCCAAGTTATATTTTGCATAGTTTTTTATATTTATTTGTTCTAATTAGTTATATATGACAGTAGAATGCATTTGACAAATCGTGTAGAAGTGGAGTATGTAACTCTTCCTGTTGTTCGTGATGTAGAATCACACCAGTCATGTAGTCATGTTTGCACATAAGGTAATAATATCTGATTCCTTCTACTATTCTTTCTACCCCCATATCCCCTCCCCTCCATTCACTCCCCTCTGCCTAATCCAAAGTACCTCTATTCTTCCCATTCCAACCCTATTGTGAATTAGCCTCCACATGTCAGAGAAAATGTTTGGCCTTTGAGATTGACTTATTTTGCTTAGCATATTTTCCAGCTCCATCCATTTGTCAGCAAATGCCATGATTTCATTCTACTTTAATGCAGAATAGTATTCTATTCTGTACATATACTATGGTTTCTTCATCTGTTGAAGAGCATCTAGGTTGATTCCAAAGTTTAGCTATTGTGAATTGAACTGCTATTAACATTGATGTCTCTGTGTCATTATAGAATGCTGATTTTAAGCCTTTTGGGCATAAATTGAGGAGTGGGATAACTGGGTCAAATGGTAGTTTCATCCCAAGTCTTCTGAGGAATGTTCATATCACTCTCCATAATGCTTGCACCAATTTGCAGTCCCATCAGCAATATATGAGTGTACCTTTTCCCCCACATCCTAACCTAACATCCTAACATTTCTTTTTGCTCATATTCCTGAAAATTGCCATTCTGATGGAGTGACATGAAATCTTAGAATACTTTTGATTTGCATTTCTCTTATTGCTAGAGCTGTTGAGTATTTTTTCATATATTTGTTGGATCAATTGTATTTCTTCTTCTATAAACTGTTCAGAACCTTAGCTCAATTTTTGATTGGGTAATTTTTTTTTCTTTTTTGGCATTAAGTTTTTTGAGTTCTTTAAATATACTGGAGATTAATATTCTATCAGATGTACATGTGGTAAGGATATTCTCCCATTCTGTTGACTCTCTCTTCATTTTATTGATTTTTTTCCTTTACTGAGAAGAAGCTTTTAAGTTTGAATCCATTCCATTTATTGATTCTTGATTTTACTTCTTGCACTTTAGAAGTATTGATTAGGAAGTCAGTTCCTAAGATGACATGGTGAAGATTTGATCCTACTCTTTCTTCTATTAGCACCATGTCTCTGTTCTAGTGCCTAAGTGTTTGGATCCACTTTGAGTTTTGTACAGGGTGAGAGATAGGGGTTAAATTTTATTTTGTTACATATGGATTTCAAGTTTCCCCAGCACCATTTGTTGAAGAGGCTGTCTTTTCTCCAATATAAGTTTTTAAAACCTTTGTCCAGTATGAGATAACTATATCTATGTGGGCTTATTTTTGTGTCTTCTATTCTGTACCATTAGTCTACTTCTCTGTTTTGGTGACCAATACCATGCTGTTTCTGTTACTATGACTCTGTAATGTAGTTTAAGTTTGATATTGTGATGCCGCCTACTTCACTTTTCTTGTGAAGAATTGTTTTGGTCATTTGGGGTCTCTTTTCTGGCCTGGGGAGCTACTGGGGATTAAAACTCAGGGGCACCAGATAAGTCCATTTTAATTTTTCTAACAATCCCTTAAGGCAAGAGTTGTTCTACGTATTGAACACTGAGTCTCAGTATGTTCATAATATATAGGGACTTGGAAAAGATGGGGTTTTAACACAGGGCTTAATTCAACAGCTAACTCCTTCTACTTGACTGCAGTCTTCTCAATTGCCTAGCCTGTGCTCAGTCTGGAGGCCAATAAGACAAGACTTATATAATATCCAAAATCCCTGAACTCTCTAGGACCTCAAAGACTGTTTACTCCTAACTTACATTCAGTTGTTAGGGAGGAAGTCATTTTTCTTTACCTTTTTGAATTTTTTCTTAACAATTAGAGTAATGTTCAAAATAGTACATCTGTCTTTCCTACCTAAAGTTGCCTATTGTTCTGAATATTGCAAGTACCCAAATGTTTTTTGTTTTGTTTTGTTTTGTTTTTTTGGTAATCTATTTTGCTAAAATTCTTTTGCATACTCTTTTCCACTGGAAAAGTTCTATTTTTAAATATATTGGTGAAATATGTGCTCACAATCTACTTCTATAGGTGACTTTTTATTTTGATCTTCTACATCTCAAAAAAAGTAACACCATGTGTTTTCCACATATTGCTTCTGACATGACATTTTGGGCCACTTGAATGTTTTTATGCAGTCACAAATTGATTTAAATATTGTTTTTAAAGATAATCAGTTCACCAAAAGTTATAAGTATTTTGTTTATTAGAGATATTTTATAATACAAGTCACCTATTATTTATTATTAGTTATTTGTGAAACCCCAAACCCTTAAAATACTACATAATTATTTGATGAAATAATAATTATCAAATGCTACCACCTTGCAAAATTTATGACCACAAATTTTCAGAATGTTGTCTACATGTCCATTCTCATAGCAAACATTTACTCATATTCACAAGTCATCTTAATAGAAAATAATATTTTTTCTAAAATGAACAACAATCAAAAAGAAACAGCTCCTGAAATAGCAAATGTGTGTCTTTTACATTTTCATACTTGGATGAAAGACTGGGTGTGGTCCTGGATCATTTAATTTGTTGAAATAATCTGAGTCAACACTTAGTATTCATTACTTAGTCCATCCATTTTCAGTCATGAAATGCAGGTGGCAGCCACATGTTCCTCATATCAGCTCTTCTTCAGGCTCCTTAAGAAACTGTTTCAGTCATTAGGATGAGCTCACAGAAATAAAGTCAAGTGGGATAAACAATTGACTAGCTGCCACATATTTATTTAATTAAACTAGGTGAATGTTCATGAGTTCAATAGAGAGGTTTTCATTGTATCTTTTAATTGTTAAAATAATATATTTGCTCCATTTAGTGCTGAATATTGACAGTATTTCTAAGAATAATTTTGAGTTCATTATCAGTCTTTTCCATACTAAATTGGAAAAAGGATTAAAGACAGATGAGCTTTATTGCCCATGTTAGAAAGGTATGTTATTTTCTAAACAAATTTAGAGCTTTTAACGTTAAAAACAGGATCTGTTTTGTAAACATTAAAGTTTTAGAAGGAAGTCAATGTTTTCCCTGCTAATAGCCATAGGAAAACCATGTGATATTAACGGAAAAGAAATTACTACTCACTTTACAACCATGCAAACCATCACTTATCTCATATTTCATTCCATAAGCAGATGATAAGCCATGAATTCTGAGTAGGTAAGAGAGATTTTAAACAATCTTTTTTTTTTTTTTTTTTTTTTTTTTTGGGTGCTGGGGATCGAACCCAGGGCCTTGTGCTTACAAGACAAGCACTCTACCGACTGAGCTATCTCCCCAGCCCCTTAAACAATCTTCTGATTAGTAATTTCACTAGAATTTTGATTGGATATTTGTGGCATATTTTGTGACTTCTACCCCAAAATGTAACTATATAACACTCTATATGAAAAGGGAAGAAAACTATCATTTTTTGCATTCATTAGAATTTTTTCTAGGATAAAATACCCAATGTACCTATAATTTTAAAAATGTGGAAGTGATAAACTACATGTAGAAAAAAAGTAATTAATTTTGGGGAGTTATTGTTTTGATTTTAGTCAGTTTCCCCTTAGATACAGAAGTTAGAAAAATAAAAAGAATGAAAAGGGAACATCTCAGAGAAATAGGCAAGTCAGTAGAGGAGAGTTAGCAGATTGAGATGTGGGTAGGGAGGGAATGAGGAAGAACTAGGGGATAGTTCTGAAAAAAATATACTGTATTTATTGTGAATATAGCATTGTAAATCCCACATTTGTGTGTGCACCAATGGAAAAAAAAAAAAAAAAAAAAAAAAAAAAAAAAATTAAAGAAAGACCAGAAGAGAAGAGGAAGGGGAACAGGGCAAGGGAGGTAATGAGGACAAGGGAAAGTACCAGGGAATAAATTAAAGTAAATTGTAATACATGAATATGAGAATATGTCACAATGAGAATGACTTATGTAAAATTATAATGTAATAATACAACATAAAATGTTAGAATTTTATTTAATTTCTTTTGGTGTAGTACAATTCCAGATAATAATAGTAATACTGTTGCAGTCAGTAAACACTAGATTCATATTCTTCAATTTCTGCAGTATAATAATATTAGAGTTTGAGAGTAAAATTGGAAGTACACTATGACCCCAGGACAGTCCATTTTTGAATAAAGATTATTGGAATACTTGTTTTTAATACTTGTGAGCTATACATTCTACATTTGTATCCATAACTGTTCACAATTTTTCTCCCCCAAGCCCATAATAAAAATAATCATATCAGGAATACTTGTATCTCAGGGTAACTGAAAAAAGTAGGCCTAAGAAGAAAAACTAAAGGGAATTTCATGGAAAGTGACTTCCATCCATTTGCTTTATAGGGATCACAATTTCCAGGACTTTCTGCAGATTCTTTGGAGTTAAGAACATAAATAAGCTCAGAAGTGTACGCTCCTCCTGTTCAGATTCTTGCTTTGTTTTTTTAAGCTCTTTCACTTTTGGCAAGTTAGTCTCTCTATGACTCCATTTAAGGATAAAATGTCTGAGAGTTAAAGTAAATAATATTGTAGACTTTTACACAGTGGCACCTGGTAAGTTTTCAGTAAATATCAACTATTTTTAGTAGAGTAGAACAGAAAACATTGTTACACATGCTAAACTTACCTTTCTTGACATCAGGAATTGGCAACATCGACACTTTTTGATCTAGAGAAAGAATTATTATAATCACTATTTCTAGATCAATAGATACTCATCCGCATGTGAAATCTAATTCAGAGACCTGAGTAAAAAACAAATATAGCAAAATAGTGTCCACACAAAGAACTTTTAGTTTTCCTTCATTATTACCTATATTCCATTAAGAAATAAGATTTTTATTGGTAAGCAAGTCTGTTTCATAAAAAAAAATACAGATCAATAAAAATGGTGTAAAACTATTACAAGGCAAAAAGGAGCCATTATTCTACAAAGCACTTTTATCTTCCATTGAAAGTTAGTGAACCCTATGGGAGGAACAAATGAGGCATTGAAATTATGTTAGCCTCTATGTATAGTTTCTCCAAAATCCTTTTTCCTTTTATAAATTCCATTTAGAATTTTTATCATTAAACATTCCATGAAGTAGAGGAGCTTTAGGGTTCTTTCTACTCTGGGCCTTCTAAGCTTTTGGGTCTCAGATCCTTCATGAGAACAAAAACTATCCATAAAATCAAAATCCATGGGGATTTTCATATTAGAGATTGTCAAAAAGTAGTTTTACTGATAATCTTAACAAGTAGGTTACTTTTGAGTTTCTCAGAGATGAAAGATGATTGTGTCGGTTCTATTCTTCTGCTTTTTTCTTTTCCAATTTAGTTTAGACTGTTTTGGCCACAGTTTTTCAGGTTTTTTGCCAGAATATAGGGAGTAAAGGTCAATGAAATCATAAGAAGTAAAATTTAAAACAACCTACTCTTTTAAAGGTTAGACAATCTTGTAACAATAGAGTTGAAAATGTATAATAAATTTCTCTAAGTTGAATATTTTAGAACATCTGCCATGAGATATATTTGTAAATATTTTAATAAATGATGGTTATTCCAACAACTTGATTCTTTGAAAGTAAGCAAGTTACAAATAATTTATGAATATTTATAACCACAGTAAATTTCAATTGGGTGTTTGATCCAAATCCTCAGCGTATAGAAAATGAAAAGAGCTAGGTTAAAAAATTAAAAAGCAAAGCTGCCGTAAACACAGGTATGAGGTTAAAATTGTGCCCCAGATATTTTGAAGGACTTTCTGGGCCTAGGTATCCAACTATGTTAGCACTTACTCTGCTAGGCACTAAAAATAAACACCATGAGATATTCTCTGACCATTATTATTATTAGCAAATGTCTTGTCATAACAAACACAGAAGTTCCTATAAAATTTAAGAAATGAAACATCAATTCCTGTTTTGTTTTTATCTTTCTAGATGAAATAACTTGAATAAAAAAATAAAACTAACAGATATATGGATTGTTGTGGATGAAATGGAAGAAGACAACATCAATTCTGTAATATCCTTTGTCTTGGACTGGCCCAAAATGAAGTACCTGGTCACTTTAAGGTCAGAACTGCTAGTTTCTCTGTATTTGCCTGACTCCACAGCTGAAATAAGGTCTGGGAAAAAGAGGAAAGATTTATTCAAATTTTGTTGCTATAATTTTTGAAACAGTTTTTTCTGAATTTGTTTTAATACTTTTGAAACACACATCCAACCAAAATACTCATGCACCTTATGTTTCTCTGATAGAGCTTTGGATTAAAATCCATATGAAAGTCATGTGTCATTATAAGAAACTCTTGGAGTCACTTTGGTTTTGACAGTGATTTTAGAAGGGTTAAAATACCAAAACAAGTTGAAGAAAGGAAAGTTAGAAATATGAGTATAAAATAGAGTGGTAGGATCTCTAGGAAACTGCTTCCTCTAAATGCCCTTTTCCTAATGGATTGTTGCTTGTTTTACACATTGAGATTTTAGGCCTCATCAGTCTTTTCAACTTTTTAAAACAGACCTTTATTGAGGCAAATTTTATAAAATATTATGATTATATTTGAATAGTTTATACTATATATATTTTGAGCAAAATAGTTTTTAGTACACCAATAAAATGAATAGTACAAAATACTCAGCTTCCTGAATTGTGTCTCCATTTTTGATCTGGTAGCTGTATAATGTGTCATTGAAATCCAAATTTTGATTTTTGTTGGAAACTGGTTTCCAAGTCATATTAATACCTGAGATTGTGGCAAATGTAAAAACACAAAATATTCACATTTGTAATATGAATGTGTTCATTTAGGACTTTTGACTCATGGTGAGCATACCAAATGCACACCTGTCTGCCCTAACTCCAGTGTTCATTTTACACTCCAAGAGTGAGTGTTCATCACATGCACTTGAGGATTTTTATTATTATTTTATTCCCATTACCACCAACCTGCTGGACAAAGTCCTGAAGTCAGATAAGTATAATAACCCAAACTTATTCTTCTAACAAAGGTCAGGCTTGCCACTAAGTTCTGTAATGCACTACTGACCTATCACATACTATTTTATGTTTTTTATTTTACTTAATAATTCAATTATTATTAAGCAGAGAGCCATGAATTTAAGCCTGGAACTGTGTGAACCTAAAGATCATATGTAGCATGCTAGCATATGTATTCAGCACAACTAGTTTATAATTTTATGGACAACTACCCTTCCTGTACATGAAGATTGTCTTGTAGGTAGGGACAGTGGAAAATGGTATAGTTGATTTCTGATTGCTGTCTGTGTCGAGGGTTTCTGGAATAGCACAGTGGACCCTACTATAAGCATACCTCAAAGATACTATGGATTTGATTCCAGTCCAGTGCAATAATGTGAATAGCACATTAAAGTGAGTCACACAATTGTTTTGATTTTCTTTTGCATATAAAAGATGCTTATACTATATTTTACTATACTAAGCATACAATGATGTTCTCTTACAAAAGTATGTACCTTGATTTAAAAATTCTTTATTACTAAAAGTTGTAGCAATCATCTGAGCTGTTTTAAAAATGAAGCTAATAGATATGCTTGAGGCAGGTTTTACAAACCTCCAAATAGGAAACAGATGTAATATCTGAAAAGCACAATAAAGTAGATGGTAGTAATATGAGCTATCTTTGTACTGAAGAAGGCCTATCTATGTCCAGAGAAGCCCATTCAGAATTAACCAGGTTGTACTTAGAAAATGAACACCATTCTAATTCAGAAACTTGAGAGTAGAAAACAATCTAATGAAAATTAAATGACAAAGAATAAGAATATGCACTACTTTGTTTATTTCAGGATCTCAAAATTGATGGGAAATTGTTTCCAGATATTTGCATAATGGAACCTCATTCAAAAATAATGTTTTAATAGTGATTGAAAATAAACAGAAAAGTTAGAAGCTGATGTTACAAGAGAACTAGACTTCAGTATTTGATATTGATTCTCTTAAATGAGAATAGGGTAGACATCCTCAGATTTCCTTGGTGAATATTTTATAAAAAATATTCACAATTACTCAAAAAAGAACTTAGATTTGCAGAGAAAAGGTGAATCACTGCCAGAGGATTTAGAGGCTATGTTGAAAAAAACATGGATTTGTATCATAATTCTTTTCCATCATAATTTTTCCCATCATATTTTCTCTCCATTAGATTTTCCATATCATATTTTCTTTTCAATGGCAAATTTCTATAGATATTATCATTTCATGTCCTATAAATATTCTTAAAATTAAAACAAAACAATTTTAAATAAGGAATGAATAAAAATGGATTTCTCTTGGATCCATCCAAAGGAATTTAACAGAAGTTAAAATTGACTGCAGTTTTTCCTTGGAGGCATTGTTTAGTCAGGGTCTCCAGAACATAATTATGCCAGGTTTACGGCTCATGTGAAAAACTACATAACAAGAACAGTCTTGCTTTCATTTTATTAGATTAGCAATTTTCAAAATATTAGTGTTAGCATTTATCTGGCTTAACTTTTCTCTTCCCTTTCCTTTGATTGCAGTTCTCCAGAGCAAAAGGACAAATGGTTCTCTTCCATTCAGAGGTATTTTCTTAGTATAGTTATTTTTAAATTTTAACATGTAGTAAGTAAATTAAAAGCTTTAAGTAATAATTTCCATCTCTTTCTGTTGTCTCCAATCTACCACTTGAAATTTCTTAAACATGTCTATCTATTGAGTTTCCATAAACATGAGGTTTTCTGTAGAATACCTCAACAATCAAAGATTGATTATACCCCCATCATTGAGCATACAGACTGAAGTGCTTAACTTAGGATCATGGGTTGGACCCAGAGTCCTTCATTCTTTCTTTCCATTTTCCTCCCCACAACTAATGAAGAAAAGCTAAATGAAAAGAGCTCATTGCTTTGTTTGATCTAATAAAGTATCATGTGTTGTCTTCCTGTACTTATAGGCAAGATGCCATACCCGTTCAAGAAAACAGGGAGGCTTTCAGGATACAACATCATGCAAATTTGCCTGAAACTTATTATCATTCTCTAGTCTCATATTACCTGGATCTTCACTTCCATTATTGTTAGCCCTCACTCCTAATGTCCAAAAAAAGAAAAAAAAAAGCTGGGATATAGTTTGAATCCAGAGTGCTTTGCCTTGCACTATATCTACAACTTTTGTTTATTAATTTATTTAGTAACAGGGTTTAATGAACTTGCTGGGGTTCTTAATTATTGAGCCTGGACTCAAAGTTGTAGTCCTGCCTTAGCCTTATCAGTCACTGTGATTAAAGGCATGTGTTACTACATCTGGCATGTCCTGAAATTTTACAAAGCCTCTTTTAATCCATAACATAATCTATGTGATGAGTCATTCATGTATCATTAAAAATTGCTTATGTATATACTGAAAACCTTAGCAAAATAAATTTATTTTAAAGTAAACCATAGCAAAATCCATCTGACTTTGTGTTCTTTTGGGTTATCATTGCATTTCATTAGATACATCAATATGGAGAAAGAGAAAGACTACCCAAAAAGGAGTCTCATCAAAACATTCACCACGGACATTGGAAATTGTGTCTAGGTGTTTGTAAGCCAGGAAATTAAATTCAAAATCCCTGCATAATGCAGAAAACTCCATGACTAAAAAGAAAGACAGGCAGGTAGGCAGGTAGACAGTGAATATGCTTTATAAAGAAGTGTTTAGAAATATGATGGAGATGCATTTTCCAGGGTAAATGTTTATCTTTGTGTACATGAAAACTAAACTCTAGAGGAAATGGAACAAGAGAAATTAGTATAAATTTCAATAT
>JAHUXG010030680.1:0-25475 GCA_020740815.1 Sciurus niger
TTCATCACATTTGAGTTATTTGCTTAATTACTTGAAATGCTTGACTCTTTCAATTGACCCTTAATATCATACCAGAATATTTTTAATTGATGGACAGTTCACAAAATACTGTTGAAAATATAGCAGCAATTCATCAATTCTTAATTTTTTCTTTTCAAATGTGAACATATCAAAGCTTAAATGTTTACAGGTTGTATCTTTCTCTCTGTACCCTCCAGTGTCTTTTTTTTTTCATACTTATGCAAGAAAAAAATGATTTGATTGGTTTTATTTCATATTTCAAGCTTTGTTTTAAATTATCCACAATGTGTTAAAAGCTTCATAAGGTTGTATTTTAGCTGTTTATTATTTGAACATTTGGACTAAAGTTTGACTTTGAATAAATTTTAACTAAAATATAGAATGTTGTTTTCAAAATGTTAATGCTACACTGAGATCTTTAGGTTGATTTCTAACAACTACAGTCCTTGGTTATATTTTCAATATAAATTTCATAAACAATAGAATTTCAGAACTCATTTTTTTCTAACAAGAATGTACTTGTTCTGAGTTTATTGCTGTTGATTAAAAAAAAAATGTATCCAAACTACAAAGACAAAAACATTACCATCCAATAAATATTGAAATGTAGATTTGAGCAACAAGTGGCACAAGCAATCACCATAAGAAACATCTATATAAATATGTTCTACTGACCTGCTTAGTCTCTACATAATGCATATATTTCAAATACAGTTAATAAAAATTGTTAGCATTTCCCATTAACTATGGTGGTTTTCATTATATTCTAAGTTTTATTACCAATCATGGCCCACTAGGTATTGATGAAGTGGTTTTCCAGGACAGCCAGATAGAAGAGCGTACTTAATACTTTTAGAATGAAATCTTTAAAGATGTCCAAGGGGTGAAGGATAGAAATGAATCTCCATGCAAGGTTTAATTTGGGAAATAACAAAGAATATGATTTCATACTGCAACTCGTTCCAGGCCAAGGCGGCCTCTGGTATGTCCAAGGAGCAAAAGAATATTTGAGGTTCCATTGGAAAAATAAAAAGCTAGTTAAAGTGTTTTGTTAAAAAAAATCTTTGGCATTTTTAGAGTTGAGTGATAGTGAGCTCTGATTGTTAAATGTCTACAGTTTGTAAGCATTAATTATTAAAGCTAAAATAATTAAATCTTAGAGTAAGAGCTAACTCTTTGATATAATTGAGCTTGCAACATGGCATGTCAGTCCCGTGTTTTTATATAAGTGGTAAGTTGTCTGCTGGTTCCTGTTACAAGGTGACTTGTGCACAGAGCCCTCTCTTCATGGCCTTCCCCTGCTTTATTTTTCAGGACTTGAAATGGGAAAATCTATGGTGAATGACAATGTTCACAAAGACATTTATTTGTTGGGTTTAGGAAATAACCAGAAAATAAAAAACTGAGTTTTGAGTTAGATTTCTGAATTAAATATGTGGAAGAATTCAGTTTACTGAATTAGGTAACACTCTTATCTGATGCTATAGAGGAAATGGCAGAAGATGAAAGAGAAACAAAATATGCCAAAATCATTCTGTTAATTAAACCATTGATAATGATTTTGTATGATAATAATAAACTAGAATCAGGCTTTATAAGCAATGTGGGTTTGAAGACACAAAGTTTAACCTGGTAATTGACCAGGAAATTCAATATTTGGCTATCAATGTTATTGAGAACATCTTCACCATAGAACCATATTTGAAATGATCACTTTGTTAGAGTGTTGTTGATTATTCTCATTATTACAAATAAGATTCATTATCTACCAAAACTCAAAGCTGATGTGAAGATTGAAGTTACCCAAAAGAGGAAAACTCAGGATATGATTCTGAAATTTCAGAATAAGTTTCTGGATTGATTGCCAAATACAGTAAAAGTTAATTTATCTCTGTAATCCAGTTGCTTTTATTGAATCTATTGAATAAATCTAATCTGAAATCACAGTCATATGACATTCTTATTCCATAATGAAAAGGTTAAAAATGCTAAATGTATTTAAAGGTAGAAAACACATCAGAATAAGGATAGTTGGAATTCCAAGAGGGAGGTGTGAAAGTGGAACACTAGGAACCTGAAAGTCCCTTTTCCATTTTAACATACCATTAACATGCCATTAATAAGACACAGTTATTAATATTTTAAACAGTTTTTTTTCAAAACAAATGATTTCAACCTCCATTTTATATTACTACAAATAATTTAGAAAATGATTAATGAGATTTTGATTTTGATGGAGTTTATCTTAAAACAATTTTTGTCACTTTGGTTGGAAAGGATCAAGGTGTAATTAGATTCAGAAAAAAATCCACAGTGAAAAAAAGCAGGTCCATTTTCAGATGCGCAGACTTGGTTCACCTTCACACTTGGCTATTGTTCAGCCTGCTTTTTTTTTTCCTTTTTTTTTTTTCACTCTTTTGTAGTTGTAGATGCACACACAATATGCCTTTTTTATTTTTATTTTTATGTGGTCTTAAATACTTTTCTGTTCCTTCCCCTCCTCCCTACACTTGTTCCCTTTCCTATTCTCCAGTGCTCTTTCTTCCATTTATAAGTGTTTTTGTTATAAATTAGTACACTATGTATTTATGTAAAGATAAAATTGTGATTTTTTTCATAATTACATAGGAAAATATGATCAGATTCATTTCCCCATTCTTCCATTTTCTTGTCTTTCCTCCCTTCCTCTTGATCTCCTCCTTCTACTTTACTGCATTCTACTTTCATGGGGTTCTCCCCACTCCCCACCTTTTAGTTCTTTCTTTTTTCTCTCACCCACTTATTATTTAGGTCTAGTTTCCACATATGAGAAAACATTAGACACTTGACTTCCTGGATCTGGTTTATTTCATGTGACATGATGTTCCATTCATTTTTCAGAAAGTGCCATAATTTTATTCTTTTTTAAGCTTGAGTAAAACTCCACTGTGTATATATTCCACATATTCATTATTCATTCATCTCTTGATGGCATAGATTCTGGTCCCTCATTTGGTTATTATGAGTTGTGCTGCAATAAATATTGATGTGTCTGTGTCATTGTACTGTGCTGATTTTAGGTCTTTTGGATATATATCAAGAAGTGGGATAGCTGGGTAATATGCTGATTTCATTCCTAGATTTTGAGGAATACCCAAAATGCTTTCCAGAGTGGACATACTAATTTGGAATCCCACCAACAGTGAACAAGTGTTCCTTTTTCCTCACATTATTTCCAATATTTATTATTTACATTCTCTAGGGGCACTCTACCAGAAGATTCAAACTTAATTTTATGTACATGATTCCTCATCTTAGGTTTTTGTGGGTACTTTTTGTTCTGTTTTTTGTTGTTTTTAAGGTGCTAGGGATTGAACCCAGGGGCACTCTACCACAAGATTCAGCCTCATTTCTTTTTATTACTTTTTAATTTAAAATAGAGCCTTGTTAAAATGCTTGAGGCTGGCCTCAAGCTTGTGATTTTCCTGTCTCAGTCTCCTAAGTATCTATGATTATGTGTGTGCTGCACTATCTGCCCTCACTTTATCTCAATTTTTGACTGCTAAAATAAATCAATAAATATTTACAATTTTTCTATCAGAATTGAGACTGTATGAGCCAATGACTTTCTTTCATCAAGAAGGTATTTCTATTATAAAAGAAGTATATTATTTTTTCAAAACTATTCAGACAAGGTATGGTGGTTTATTATGCCCTCTGTGAACTTAACTCCTTTTAATTCCCATTATAACTTCCTTTGCATGCAGGATTCCTCCCATTCTTACAAATATGATTTCTGTAATTTTAGATATTATGGCTGTGTTCCAAGAAGAAAGAGAGGAAAGAGGAAATACAGGAGTCAAAATTTACAACTGTATTCTATTGAATTTACCAACTTCACAACTCCCAAGCTAAAAGCAGAGGTATATTTGTCGTAAGACTTTCAGTCAGACATATCACTGAGAATAATTATTGAACAATTTGAAGAGGTAAAAACAAACTTAAGATTTACCACAGCAGAAATTCAGAAGATTAAACAGTGAATAGAGCAGTTCACATTTTCTGAAATCAGAAATTAGGAAAAGAACTAGAAGTGAAGATTAAACCTGGATATAATAACACCAGAGTTCAAAGTGTATAAATATGCAGTTATTTGGAAATCAAATAAATCAAGAATAAACATAGTTATGTTTGTTACAAAGGAAATTGAAATATTGTGTATTAAATACAATTTCAAATTTCATTTTGTGTATTAAAACTGGAAGATAAATGTATGCGGTTCACAATTGTTTGTAAGGGGAATTGATAATTTTAATATACTTGATACATTTTTTGCCAGTAAGAGCATTACTGTAAAAATGTATTTTCATCATGACTGAAGTGTTTCAGAATTACAGTATCAATATCAGGGAGTGCTCAAGCTCACTGCTTCTAAAGATTTCAGTTTTTAGAACAGTTTTAGGTTTAAGAAAAAATTGAGAGTAAAGTACAGAGACTTCCTGTCTATCTCCTACATACCAAAGTATATAACCTTCCCCATAATTAACATCCTTCACCATAGCGGTGCAGTCTTTATAATTAATGACCCTACATAGACACATGAAAATCATCTAAAGTCCCATAATATATGTTAAGATTCATTCTTGGTGCTTTGCATTCTATATAAGTATACTATTAAAGAAAGCATAGACTTTTTGACAAGGTACTATGATGAAGAGATCTCACTTGTGTAAGTGGTAAGGCGATTTACTTTACTCTTACTAGTCTATTTAGCCACATGATATTTCATCCTGACTATCAAAAACATAATATAAATATATATGAACAAGAATGTTAAAATTAATTGGTCAAAACGAAACATCCCAAGATATTTAAAGCACATGAAATTGAATATGTTTCAAAATTACTATGTATGTATGCACATGTGTGTACACACACATATATATTTTTAAAAGGAATAATTAAAATTTTATTTAAATTAAGTAGTTTACTGAAAGTCCCAGAAAATTTTCAACTTCATATTAAGAATTCATAAGATGTAGTTCAAGAAGTTTATAAGATGTTGTTTAAGAAAAAGATCAATTTTCTTGAACAACAAATAACATGTATTTGATGTTACTACTCTAGTTAGAAACTGTCATTTCATAAGTCACCAGTTCTTGAAATTTGGGGGTCAAGACCCTTTGTTAAAAAAATTAGTTGTAGATGGACACAGTACTTCTATATATTTATTTATTTATTTAATTGATTTAATGTGGTGCTGAGGATTGAACCCCATGCCTCACACATATTAGGCAAGTACTTTACAAATGAGCTACAACCCCAGTCCCATTCAAGTTTGACAATAGTATTTTATGCAAAATTGCAATGTAGAAAGTGTATAAACACTGCTCCAACTGAAACAGAAGTCTCTGGAACTCTGCTCCCTGTCTCCTGGTCCAACCCATTTGAGGCTTCTGAGGCAACTACAAGTTTCCTTGGAGCAATATAATAAAATAGGCCATGTGAATAAGTATACCTCTAATTTTATTTTATTTTTTGCAAGAGTATCAAATGATTTTATTGCAAAACTTAATGCCATTAACTCACTTTAAAAAAAAAACACAAACATGAGAAAAGGATAAACACACCCAAGGCTCACTAGCCCTTGGAAAAGAGGAGGAAGCCCTGGACTGGGAACCCAATAACATTTTTCCTTATGCCTGATGTCTCTGTGTCCCTATTCACTCCAGGCTTCCACATTCTGTCACCTCTGACAAGGGGAGGAAACTGACTAGAAGAGTCATGGACCAGAAGGTTACAACCAACTCTAAGGATATCCAATGAAAAGGGCTTGTACATTCTTGTCTGTAACTCTGAGAAAGATATTGGATGTGTACTGTCAAATACCTACTCCTCATTAAGTTTTACTGCCCTTTGATACTGGTTATGATCTTTCACTGTAGCTTCTGTTTATCCCAGAACACAAACCCTCAAATCCATAAGCAGTCTCCATGTTCAAGTATAAAGTTGTTTCAGAACCACCACAGTGGCTGTAGTGTCCATAACCTGTAGTGTTTACTTGGTGTCACACTCTAGGACAAGCAGGTCCAGTGGCAGCCCAATGCAAGGGGCACACATGAACAACATTCTCACTGCTAAATTTCTTCCTGTTCTATTTGGGCACTGCCCACATTCAAAGTTGAATTCTTGAGTAGATTGCCACCTCCCCCGCCCCCTGGCCCCCACCTAATGAAGTCATGCTGTCACAGAACAGAGATCCAAGTCTTCACCATTAATTAAATAGAATTTTCCAAGTTTCCAGAAATATTCTTAGAAGTTTCCTGGGACGGGGTTGGGGGTTCCTGGCTCTCTGGTTTAGAAGGGGGCATCAGCATAGCTTCTTTTTTCCTGCTCTCCAGGAACTTATGAATCACTCCCTTGATCTGTGGCCTGAAGCTGTGGTTGATTTTGGGATTCACCTCCTGAGAAATAATCCTGTCTACTCCTGCTTCCAGCATCCCAGGCTTTCTTGAACCACGTTCTGCCTCAACCCATTTGGTAACTGGTTCTTGTTCATTGTAGGATTCCATTTCTGCATGTCCAGATGTTTCCACACAAAATCATCTTTTTGCAGACTGCAGTGTCTGCCTGGAGACCCTATGGGACGCAGTGAGTGCAGGAAGCTGCTGCATCCTGGGTGAAATTGCAGGCGGGAGTGCGTGGCGAGTTTGAAAATAGGCCAGCGCCAGGGGGCGGACCTGGGCGCTGAGTCGCCTCTTCTGGGAAATGGGTGGCTGGCGGGCATGTGTAGCAGCCAGTGCAACGGGACTTTGCTTGGCGGCTGCCCTGTCACAAGTCAGAGCCTGTGAAGGGGTGGGCGCTTTTTTTCAGCGCGGGCCTCAGTCACAAGTGGTAATGGTGGCGAGCCAAGGGTTTGTCCCCGACAACTTTCCCCAGGCCTTTTGCGGGCTTGGGACGCCACCCGTCAGTCCCCGCCTCTCCCGGGCCGGCCCAGGTAGTTCCTGCCCAATCGGGCGCCCGTGGCGCTCGTCTCTCCTTACTTGGCGGCGGCGTGGCGCTCCCTGAACCGGTGGGCACCTGACTGCTACAGGGGAATGCTACAGGGACCAAGGTGCCGACCCCCTAGGGTCCCGCTATTCACCCCAGCACGAGGTGGCAGTCCGCAAATTTCAGCCCAGGCAATCAGGGATGGTGGGCCCTGCTAGAGCTCCAGCTGTACCAGTTCTGGTCGCTTGCACAAGTTTGGCATGCGCTGGAGACGGGCTCCACGGTGGGGAATGGAAGGGTGGGGGCACGGGTGGGCAACTGCCGGGTGGGCTGGAGCTTTCAAGCCCTGTCTGGGGGGGGGGCTCAATTTCACGAACTTTGCAAGCGGGAACTCCTGGGTGTCTGACTTTTCTTCTGAGTCACCGGAGTGGGACTGTGCATTGCTAGGTCTGGAGGCAGTTGATGGGTTACTGTGGTGTGCATTTAATCCATGCAGGAATTGGAGGAGAGGAAAACTGAGCTGCAGAGGGGAATTGCTGGGAAAAATATCTGGCATGCACAGGGGTGTTTTGAGTATTAAATGGACAATGCCCTTTCCAAACATGTAAGGAGGACTTTCAAATGGTTTTCAATATTAGAGTCTTACAGAAAGATAAGAATGAGACTTGATATTTAGACATCTGAGGAAGAGGAAGAAGATCAATATACGGCAAATCAAAGTCAGAACAAGAAGGCAAGAGGAAGAATCATGACATTTTCGCATGTAGGGATAAAGGAGGTTTATAAAGTACCTGTTGTAACTAGTAATATAGCTGAGTGTCAGCCTGCCTAGCATGTGCAAATGCTGTATTCAATCCCTATTACTGCAAAAACAAAAAGAAAAAAACAACAAACAAAACATGTTGGTTGACACTGTCGACTACTGGAATCAGTTGGGCAGTGGTGTAGAGGATTGGGTTGTGGGAAAAGGAGATTAGAAGTCTACTAAAGTGATAGCAAGGCTGCTCAAATGTGAGTAGAATACAAGTAAAAGCTCCAACAGCAGGAAAGGCCTTAGGGATTTCTAGTTGACAAAATGACTTTGTGCATATGAAGAATGAACAAAAGAATAAAGTTGGAGATAATTCCTAGGTTTGTGGTTTGGAAAACCCTTGAAAATAATTATTAGAAATACCTGTTTTTCCGTTAAGATGAATATTTTGAAATGGATATTATGAAACTCTACCTGGATGACTCAGAAAAACATAGGCCATTAGAAGAAAATCTAGCAGGTAGATTTGATTTTTTCAAAACAAATCTATTTGAAAGGAATCTCCTGAACTGATGATCAATAATAATCAATTTTATTTATTTAACATATCCTTATTCTGGTGATTTAAAGTATTTGAAAAAAAATGTTACCTAAAAAACGTGGGTCTCTTGTTGATTCTTGTTCTCCATTAGTATTCTCCATTAGGTGTTGTTTACTTGGTTTTTGGATTACATTGAGGCCAAGTTAAAAAATGATCATTGTTGTAGAGTAGTTGAACTTCATCTAATTTTATCTTTTCTTTTGCTTGTGTTGTATGGATTTTTCAGATAATGAGAAAGAATGTGATATTGTTTGGGAAAAGAAGTCAATGTTTGAAGAGAAAGCAAAAGCAGATTCAGTAAGCTCCCACCTACATTTTTTTGGAATCTGCCATGATATTGATGAGGACAATGGAAATGGGGAAGACTTTCAGTTAGAGCTTTAAAAAGTTCAGGAAGCTCAGTTAAAAATGTCTTCATTGTTTTCCTTCTGGTTCCATTGACTTTGTTGATGTAGTAAGGAGTAGAATGTTCTTAGCAAACAGTAATGATGGGTGTGGCTAGCAGATAGAGTGAAACTAAGTAAGTGGAGAGGCATATTATTTATGAATTGGTACATTCAAAATAATTAGGATATTAGATTTTCCAAAATTGAACAATAGATTTAAGGTGCAGTGCCAGTCAAAACTTCACCAGGATTCTTTGAAGATATAAATAAGCTAATTCTTAAAATTTCTATGGAAAGTTATGATTATATGTTTTTTTTTTATTATTGATGAGCCCACACTGAGATATTATCACCCAGAGTTTTGAGTTTTGACCTAAAATGGATATTCAATTTTGTCAAATTTTCTTCCTCCATCTATTGTTGCAATCATGGAACTTTTTATTAAATCTATGAAGGATTTGATTTTGAATGCTCAGGAAACCAACTTTTCTTTCCTGGAATAAACCTGAATCATGGCATATTAATTATAAATTTTATAAGCATTCATGTTTGAGTAAATTTTGTTACAACTCTTGGATTTATATTTTTCAGGGGTATTGGTCAGTAGTTTTCTTTTCTGATAATATCTTTAGCTTCCATATAAGAGTAAATATGGGTATCTTAAAATGAATTGAAAAATATTTCTGGTACTGCTGTTTACTGAAAGATATTGTGTTAATTGTAGCCATTTCTCCTTGAATGATCACCAGTTTTTATTAGAGGAAACATATGAGATGAAGTTTTATGAAGATTTATTAAATATACAGTAAATTAATAGAGAACTGTAGGGTATCTATTCAGATTATCTACTAGTTCTTGAGTGTATTTTGATAATTTGAGTTTTCAAGGAATTGATGTCAAATTTGTGTGCATAGACCTTTCCTTTAAATCACTTTTTAAACTTTTATTGTCTCTAAGTTCAGTATAGACATATCCTGCTTTCTGTCTTTCTTGCACTTTTTTGTTTAATCTGGTTAGAGGTTCATCAATTTCATGAGTATTTTCCCTTCCACCAGTAGAAATAGATTTTGCCTTCATTGATATTTAGTCTGATTTCTGTGTCAAATTTCATTGACTTGTGCTCTTTATTATTTACTTCTTGCCTTGGGCTTATTTGTATTTTTTTTTTTTTTTTTTTGGTACCAGAGTTTGAACCCAGGGTGCTTAATTACTGAGGCATATCCTCAGTCCTTTGTTTTTTAATTTAAATTTAATTTAATTTTTAAATTTTTACCAGGGATGGTACCTAGGGGCAGTTAACCACTGAGCTACATCCATCTCCAGACCTTTCTTTATATTTTATTTAGAGACAGGGTCTTACTAAAGCGGAGGCTAACTTTTAACTTGTGATCTTCTTTCCTCAACCTCCCAAACCACCAGGATTACAGGCATGTGCCCCAGTGCCCAGATATTTCTAGTTTCTTAAAGGAGAAGGGTAAATTAACACCTTTTTAAAAAGAATTTAACATTTATTTTATTTTATATATTTATTTAATGGGGTGCTGAGCATCAAACCAGTGCTTTACTGTGCTAGGTAAGTGCTCTATCACAGAGCGACAACGCAAGCCCACAGATTAATTTTTATACAAGTATTTAATGCAAGAATTTCCCTGTAAACATTGTTTAACTGCATCCCACAATTTTCAATGGTGATCTTTTCACTTTTCACTCAGGGTTTTTTATTGTCCTTTCCATTCTTCTTGACCTGTGAATTAGTTAAAAATACTTGGTGATTTCCCACATATCATTGCTGTTGATTGCTAGTTTATGCTTCATAAATATTTTGAATAATTTTAGTTGTTTAAGTTTAGTAAGATTTGTTTTCATGATTGTTTCATGTGCACTTGAGAAGAATTTGTAATCTGCTGTATTTGTGTGTGGGGTATTATATAAATGTTAATTAGGTCAAATTATTTGATACTATGTTATTCGGGTCTTACATATCTTTGATGATTTTTTTTTGTCTGATTATTCTGTCACTTACCAAGAATGTTATCACGCATCATTTTGACTACCTGCCTTTCATCAGATTTCACTTCTCATACTTCTTTTTTTTTAGTATTTTTTAATTGTCAATGGACCTTTATTTTATTTATATGTGGTAATAGGAATCTGATCCAGTGCCTCACACATGGTAGGCAAGCACTCCACCACTAATTTACAACCCCAGTCCTCATACTTTTTTGATCTCTTGATTTAACTTTGTTGATTTTCCAAAATTCTCTCTTTTTCTCTTTTCTCTTTCATTTCCTTTCTCCTGCTTACTTTGGATTTAGTTTGCTCTTTTTTTCAGTCTCTAAAGTTGTGAAGATTATTGGCCTATGATCTTTGTTTTTTAATGTATGCAGCTTTATATTTTTCTCTAAGAATTGCTCTAACTGCATTCAGTAAGTTTGTTAATTTTTTAAATATATTTTTAATTATTTATTTATTTATTTATTTTTGTAGTGCTGGGGATCAAACCTAGGACTTTGTGCTTGCAAGGCAAGCATGCTACCAACTGATCTATATCCCCAGCCCTACTTTCTGTTTTTTAGCCTGTTAAAACAGTAAAGTTTGGTTTGTTATTACTGTTATAAAATGATCTTTACAAATTATGACTTATAAAATGCCAGAGAAAGGAGTTACTAAAATTGTTTTTTTTTTTTGCTTATAGTTATTACTTACATAATTTATAGCTCTATATGGATTCAAGTTACCATCTACATTGTATGTCCTCTCAATTCAGCCTACTGGACACATTTAGTACTTCTTATAGGACAGGACTGCTAGCAAGTGCTTTTTCAGTTTCTGTTTATCTCTGATACCTTAATTTCTCTCTTTTTTTAAATGGTAATTTTGCTGGATATAAAACACTTGGTTTACATTCTTTCAGCACTTTGAATATGTAGTCTTGCTGTTTTCTTTTTTTTTTAGTTGCAGGTAGACATAACTTTATTTATTTTTATTATGTGGTGCTGAGGATTGAACCCAGTGCCTGTCATATGCTAGGCAAGCATTGTACCACTGAGCCACAACCTGTCGTGTCCCAGTTTTCTGACTCTGATTTCTGTAAGAAATCTGACTGATTTTTGCCATTAATTCTTTCAAATATTTGTTTAAGTTGTTGATGGATATTTATTTTATTTATTTATAAATAAATAAAATCAAACTGAGAATCAAACAGACACTGAGAATCAAACCCAGTGTCTCACACATGCTAGGCAAGCACTCTACCACTGAGCTACAGGCCTAGCACTTCTATTAATCTTACTTAGCATCCCTTGTATGGAATGAGCTTTCTGCTTTCAAGAAAGTTCTCTTAATATTTAGCCTTTGGTAGTTTATCTGTGATGAACTTAAGTGTGCATGCTTTTTATGGCATCCGTATTGGAGTTCATAAAGACTTTTTGCATGTTTTTGGACATTATTCAAATGGTGTATTCTTTTCTCCTCTTCTGGTTTTCCCATTGTGCATACATTGGTGTGCTTGATGATTATCATGTAGGTCTTTGAAACCTTGTTGAGTTTTCTTCACTTGTTTTTTCTTTACAGTTCTCAGGCTAGATAATCTCAATTCAATTATCTGTAGCTTATTTAATTCTTTTGCTAGTCAAATCTGCTGTTGACCCTTCCAGTGAATTTTATTTAAAGTAGACTTTACTTTCTGGAGCAGATTTAGGTTTATAGGAAGATACCAGAGATATCTATGTATCTCCTACCCTTAACATAGGCATGTTCTCCCTCATTAACATCCTGTACCATGGGACCATAATTGTTAAAATCATAAAACCTGTATTCATGCATCACCAACCAAAGTTTATCATTTACATTAGGTTTTGCCCCTGTCTTGTACTTTCTATGAGTTTGGACAAATACTTAATGAATGGTGTGTACACCATTATAGTGTCCAACAGTCTGATTTTACTATCATAAAAAGTCCTCTCTTACATCCCTGATCCCCATCCCTATCTGCCACTGAAAACATGGTTGTTGGCCTGTGTTTTTTAATATCTTACAGTCATCAGTGAACATTTATTTATTTATATTCAGTGCTGAGAATTGAAGCCATTGCCTCACATGTGCTAGGCAGGTGCTCTACCACTGAGCTACATCAGCCCTTCTTTGGGTAATTTCTAGTATTGGTTAAGAAGTTGATTTTGATTATCTTTGTTAATGTTTTTCTTGTTTTTATGAAGGGATGCATTTATAATAGCCCTCACTCTACCATTTCAAAAGTGACAAATTGACTCCTTTGTCTTAATCATCCTTCTTTAGCCCTTGTTATTTTTCTTGAATCTGGTAAAAAAGATTAACTGGATCATATTTTGGTGTTTAAGTATATGTATTTGTGTGGTATAATCTTTTTTTGGGGGGGGGTGCTGGGGATCGAACCCAGGGCCTTGTGCTTACAAGTCAAGCACTCTACCAACTGAGCTATCTCCCCAGCCCCCCTTATAATTTTTTTAACCACCTATATCATAATGATTTTCTTTGGACTGAATTTTGACAGTTTCTTTAAAAATCTAATTGGATAATTTTTTATTGGTGTTTAAACAATTTACATTTTATTTAATGTAATTTTCATATTTAGACTTCTATCATTTTTTAGTTGCAAGTATCCCTTTCATTTTTTTCATTAGTTTTCATTTTAAAAAAATAATTTCAATATTCCTCAAATTCTTTTAAATTTTATTTTTGTACCATTGTTGTGGTACTAGAGATTGAAAAAAGAACTTTGTGTGGGCTAGGAAAAGACTCTATCACAGAAGTATATCACTGTTGCTTTTTAAACTTTTATTTTGAGACAGGGTCCTGCTAAATCACCCAGGCAATCCAGCTCAGCTTCCTGAGTCATTTGGGGATTACAGATGTGTAACACCATACCCAGTTGGCAATTAACTGTTGTATATTCAGTTTTTAAACTATTATATTGTTATTGTTTAGCAGTTCCTGGAAATTTTGTATTTGTGTTTTCTATTTTTACATTTACAATCATAACATCAGTAAACATTGACAGTTTACTTTTTCCTTTCCAATCTCTCTCTCTCTCTCTCTCTCTCTCTCTCTCTCTCTCTCTCTCTCTCTCTCTCTTTATACCTTTTATTTCAATGTGTCTTGTGAATTTCTAATATATCTTTTGATATGAGGGAACATTCATACCTTCCTATTGTTCTTTATAAGAAAGCTAGTTTCTCACTGTTAAATATCATGTTAACTGCATTTTTTTGGTAGATGTTCTTTATCAAATTTAATAAGTTTCTATTCATTGCTTATGGAGAGTTTTTATTATGGTGTTGGATATTGGCAAATGATTTCTCTGCAATATTTAACATGAACTTAGGATTCTTATTTCAGGTGTTTAATTTGCTGCAAACAGTTTTCACATGTTCAACCATCCTTCCATCATTGGAGTAAATCTTACTTGGTTGTGGTATATAATTCTTTTCATATATTGATTTTTTCTCCCATATTTTTAAAAATTGGTGAATTATACTCTGTAAATGATGGGATTTGTTGTTATGTATTCATAGATGCATATAATATATTAATGAAATTTGACCAATATCACTCTCCATCAAACCCCACCCTCCCACCTCCCACTCCTTGATATCTTTTCTCTACTGACTTCTCTTTGATTTTGGGATTTCCCCACCTCCACTCTTTCTTTCTTTCTTTCTTTCTTTCTTTCTTTCTTTCTTTCTTTCTTTCATTCTTTCTTTCTTCTCTAGCTTCTTCATGTGAGAGAGACTCATGATCCTTAAGCTTCTGAGTTTGCCTTATTTCACTTAATATAAGGGTCTCCAGTTCCATTCTTTTGAATAAATACTGAGGTGTGGTATAGCTAGGTCATGTGGTGGTTCCATGCCTAGTCTTCTAAGGAAAATTTATACTGATTTCCACAGTGGTTGTACTAATTTTCAGTCCCACCAACAGTGTAAAAATGTTCCTTTTTCTCTATGTCCTCTCCAGCATTTATTATTTTGTTCTTGATGACTGCTATTCTGACTGTTGTGAATGATATCTCAGTGTAGTTTTGATTTGCATTTACAAAATTGCTAATGATGTTGAAACTTATTTCTTATATTTGTTGGCCATTTGTATTTCTTTTTTTGAGAAGTGTCTTTAATTTATTTTCCCATTTATTAAAAGATTATTTTGTTTTTGGGTGTAAAGTTTTGGTGTAAGAGTTTTTTTTTTTAAGTGTAAAATCTTTAAATATTCTAGATATTAATTATCAGAAGAGTAGCCAGCAAAGATTTTTATCCATTCTTTAGGTTCTCTTTGCTGGGAAGAAGCCTTTTAATTTGATGTCCTAGTTATTAATTCTTGGCAATATTTCCTGAGTTTTGGGGGTCCTATTGAGAAAGTCATTGCCTGTGCCTATAAGCTGTAGTTTTGACTGTGTTTCATTTGAGGAGTTGCATAGTTTCTTGAACTCACAGACTTTTTAGCATATGCCATACTGCTAGCTACACACCCCTACCCTGATTTGGTTGAGGATTTTCTTGTTGGATTTTTGTTTTGTTTTGTTCTCTTGAGAGAAACTGATCTAATTTCCCTTTGTTTTAATATCTGACTTGGGTATTCAGGTGATGCTTTCCTCAAAGGACGAGTTAGGAAGCATTCCCTCTGCTTCTGTTTCTTTCTTTCTTTTTTTTTTTTTTTTTTTAATAGTGCTGGGGATCGAACCCAGGGCTTTGTGTTTGCAAGGCAGGCACTCTACCAACTGAGCTATATCCCCAGCCCTACTTCTGTTTCTTGATAGACATTGTAGAAATTGGTATTTCTGTTGGGTGCTATGCTGTGCAGATGGTGCCAGGATGGCGCCTGGCAACCAGCCAGAGGTTGCTTTGATCACATCAGCGGTGAGAAGGTTGATTAACATAAGCATATGCAGGTAATTTGTCATTGGCCGTATCCAATTAAGTCCATGCACACAATGCATGCACAGATGTTCCCAAGTGCTCCTGATCATGCCTACTCATTTTGAACTTTACCATGATTGGGCAGCTAGCTCCTCACCTAATCTTTGCATAATTGGTGTCAGCCCTACCCTTCATCTCCTTCAGGGGATATAAGCTGGCTCTTCTTGAGCGCCAGGATTCAAGGTTCGAAGTTCAAGGCCCCAGGTTCGAGGTAGGAGGTTCCAGGTTTGAGGTTCCAGTTCCCAGTTTTCTTGATTCATCAATAAACCTTTCCGAATTCAAAAGCCTCGCTACTCTTTTTTCCCCCATGCCAAATTGACTCCTCTGGATGGCCTCATATTTCTTTCTTTCTTTTTTTTTTTTTTTTTTTGCGGTGCTGGGGATCGAACCCAGGGTTTTGTGTTTGCAAGGCAAGCACTCTACTGACTGAGCTATCTCCCCAGCCCCAGAAATTGGTATTTCTTGATTGCATATTTAATAGAACTCACCTATCGCATTCCCTCTGGCCGCAGAGAGAGACACGACAAACGTCTGAAGTTTTGGAAGTTTATTATGCACAGTCCCTCTCCTACACTTCTCTTACTCCCAGCTTCCACGCACTCCCAGCTTCTCTTCTCTCAACTTTTTCTCTCAGCTTCTTCTCTCAGCTTCTTCTCTCAGCTTCTGCGCACTCCCAGCTTCTTCTGCCCTCAGCTTCTTCCACCCCCTCAGCTTCTTCCGCCCTCAGCTTCTTCCGCGCTCAGCTTCTTCCGCCCTCCTCACTCCCCCACCCACCAAGCTTATATACACTTCAACCAATCAGGGGGGGGGCACACGAGGTAAACCGCGGACAGCTGCAAGCATAGAATAGGTACACGAGGGGGGCATGCTCTAATCACATCGTTAACTAGCCAATCATTGGAATTCGCTGGTTGTTTACTGTATAGCTGGCCGCTTTTGGCTCAGTGTCAGGCACCATCTTGACCGTGCCCAAGGCTGGGGGTCCTGGAAACCCTGACAGATCCCCCTTCTTTATTATTAAACTAAGGCTCGGGACCGTGTCTGTCTTAGGTTGAGTGGTCAGCATATGTCCTTACCCGTCATCAGAGCCTGCAGAGCATGCTGCAGCTCCTGTCTTAGGTTGGTACACAGCCACCTCCTTCATTACCCGTCTCTGACTACCGGTCCAGCATCAAGAGCCATACTAATGGGGGGCTGTCGGCCTTTAGGGCGGTCATGGCCTGATGAAAGATAATTTGATCTCTCTATTGGCTAGCTCGTAGATGCATGCCAAAATGAATGAAGAGAAGGAGGCCAAGGCAGAAGAGTACCACCATAGCTCCTAAGCCGGCCCGCTGTTTGACAAATCTATAAACAGAAGAAAAACCATATAGCCATATTAAATACAGAAACAATATACATCCCAGTAGTGTTACAATACGGGCAACACAAAACAGCTCTCAGGGAATAAACGCATCCCAGTCCCAAAAGTTCCTGCAAGGCATCCACTTGTTCTTATAGTGAATCCACTCTCTGATAAAGTCTCCATGGTCTGTAAGGCTGCAGCTGCATTTTCGGCCAAATGATCGTTGTTATGGTTGTGTCAATGCTGCTACTGCAAGGACTGTGATGACAATGATCACAGCTGTTGCAATGTCAAAGCCTCTCCTGCTTCTCGACAATAGCACTGGCAATTCTACATCTGCAATAGAAACTAGGACTGGTAGGAAGATAGAAATGTGCAAATTGCACGGGTGGCAAAAGAACCATTCCAGTATTGTGAGAGATAGCACACGGTTAGTGAACAGTTAAGAGATGTTATTAGAAATGTTGGTTGGTAGAAACATAAAAAGGGAGGAAATACACAAGCTGACGTGGGAGGAAAAGCAATATTATAGCTAGGGTCAGCAGAACGAGTTGCTCTACTCTGGGTCTGATTTGTAGTATGATTCCAATGGCAAAGTGCAAAAATTCCTCCTGTTAAAGCAAAGAAAGGCTAAAGATATCCTTGTCACCAAAAACAGCATGACCTGAAAAATCATCAGTAGAATTGACAGGCTTGTAGAGGAATTGGTGAAAAACAAAAAAGAAAGGATAAGAAATGTGTTAGTTAGAAGTAAAAAATATGGCCAGGCTAACAATGGCCCATAGGTTCCGGGTTTGCCTTTCCGTCTGAGTTTTTGTTATTGGAGGAAGGCTCAGGCTCGCCATTGCGAGGAGGAGCAGCATCATTTGCATGCTGCTTTCCCTCAACAGTAACCAATTTGCACTCGTTAGCCCAATGTGTTTCCCTTCTGCGCCTTGGGCAAAGTCCTGGGGCATAAGGTGTAACAGATTTTACTATAGTTATCTCTTATCTTTTGTTAGGGCATTATCACCTTGCTGCTGATTTTGTGCATCTATTGAAGCATATTGGCCTTCTCCTATTAACATCTCAACATTTCTATCGGGAAATCTTGCCACTATGTTTCTGCAAGCAGTTTCAACAGCTATTTCTTGCCACTGAGCTCTCCAATTAGACATTGTTCTCCAGATAACACTGCTCTGCATAGCTGTCTCCAATAGTCTTAACTGCCTCTTTAAAGTTTTTCTAATGGTTGATGGTATCTCCATTTGCTCCTCAAATACGGGCAAGTTCTACAAATTTTGAAGCTCTTTTTATTAGGCTTAGGTTTCTCCTACCTTTTCCCCTTGTTCTTAAGTTTTCACTACCACTTGGTTATTCCTTTTGGGGGTTCTTTATGTTAGACTTAGTTCCCCTTTTTCCCTTGTTCTTAGATTTTTTGAGCAATTATTTTCTAGGTCACCACCACTCAATTTTTCCTCACTTTATTCTCTTTAAGCTTTCTTTTCTGTTACTATTAGATCCTGTTCATGAAGATCCCCCTTGTGGCACACTGAACAGCTTTTCTTACTTTAGCTGTTTTTTCCTTTAATGGCGTCCCATGGTTTTTTAATAGCTCCCTGAGGGGTTGCTGCATTCAGACCCCATTGTTACTAATTTGAATAGCTTTAGTTATGGCAATTACAATAACAAACAGTGGCCTAGCTGCCAGGAGCAACGAGATTACTGAAAGGAAAACTTCCAAGTGTGCATTAGAATTTTTATAGCGGCTTTTCACGTACTACCTACACCCTAATTGGACTGCTTCAAACGTGTTTCTACTTTCACTTTAATTGGACCGCGTTCCTCGCGTCAGGACCGCTGATGGCGTATCCCGATACCCTTTAACCCGCGTTCCACACGTCAGGACCGCTGATGGCGTATCCCGATACCTTTTAACCCGCGTTCCACGCGTCAGGACCGCTGATGGCGTATCCCGATACCTTTTAACTATTTTATAACCGGTTTAACTTATATAAAATAAAAAAAAAAATTTTTTTTTTTTTTAGATATCTTACCTTGTTTTCTTTATAAGGTTTTCATCTTCCCGGGTTTCGGCACCAGTTATCGCGTTCCCTCTGGCCGCAGAGAGAGACACGACAAACGTCTGAAGCTTTGGAAGTTTATTATGCACAGTCCCTCTCCTACACTTCTCTTACTCCCAGCTTCCGTGCACTCCCAGCTTCTCTTCTCTCAGCTTCTTCTCTCAGCTTCTTCTCTCAGCTTCTTCTCTCAGCTTCTTCTCTCAGCTTCTGCGCACTCCCAGCTTCTTCCGCCCTCAGCTTCTTCCGCCCTCAGCTTCTTCCGCGCTCAGCTTCTTCCGCCCCCATACTCTCCCACCCACCAGGCTTATATACACTTCAACCAATCGGGGGGGCACACGAGGTAAACCACGGACAGCTGCAAGCATAGAATAGGTACACAAGGGGGGCATGCTCTAATCACATCGTTAACTAGCCAATCATTGGAATTCGCTGGTTGTTTACTGTATAACTGGCCGCTTTTGGCTCAGTGTCAGGCGCCATCTTGACCGTGCCCAAGGCTGGGGGTCCTGGAAACCCCGACACCCTCAGTGAAACCATCTGAATCTGATGTTTTCTTTTTGGAAGATACTGTTAATTCATTGTCTTTAACATACATGTACAGATGTATTGAGGTTATTTCTCCTTGTATGCATTTTGGTAGATTGTATCATTTAAAGAATCAATCTATATCAAATTTGTAAACATAGTGCTGTGCATGATATTCTTATTTTTACTGTTAATGTCCATGAGGTCCTGTTTTGAGTACTGTTTCATTTGTGATGTAATTTGTGACTCCTCTCTTCATGGTTAGCATGGTGACAGGTTTTTCAACTTTTATTGTTCTTGACAAAGAAGTTTTGATGTTTTTTTTGATCTGTTGCTTTCCCATTTCATTGATTTGTCTTTTTAAAATTTTTATATTTCATACTTGTAGATGAACAGAATGCCTTTATTTTATTTTGTTTTATTATTTTTATGTGGTGCTAAGGATTGAACCCACTACTTCACACATGCTGGGCAAGTACTTCGCTACTGTGCTATAACCCCAGCCCCATTTCATTGGTTTCTCACCTTTTAGTTCTATCTACTTGATATAGATTTATGTTGCTCTTCTTTCTCTAGTTTCTCAAGGTAGAAGATTAGATTTTTATTTTAGATCTTTTAAAATTGATGCACTTATTGCTCTAAATGCTCCACATCTTTGCTTTCATGGCACCTCTCCAATTTTGAAAGTTGTACTTTTATTATTTTTATTTGGCTTTTAATTTTTTACAGACTGCATTTTGATTCATTATACAAAAATGGGGTATATAATTTAATTTCTATGGTTGTACACAATACAGATTCGTACCATTCATGTAATCATACATGTACATGATGCTTGTCTCATTCCAACATTTTTCATACCCCCTCCCTCTCATTTTCTTCTACATATTCTAAAGTTCCTCAATTTTTCTCTCATTCCCCACCCCTACCCCCATTATATATCATCCTCCACTTATCAGGGAAAACATTGGCCTTTGTTTTTTTGGGATTGGCTTATTTCACTTAGCATGATATTCTCCAATTCCATCCATTTATTTGCAAATGCCATATTATTCTTCTTTATGGCTGAATAGTATTCCATTGTGTATATATACCAGAGTTTCTTTATTCATTAATCTGTTGAAGGGCATCTATGTTGGTTCTAACTCTTGTTAACTGAGCTGCTATGAACATTGATGTGACTGTGTTACTGTAGTTTGCTAATTTTAGGTCCTTATGGTATAAACCAAGGAATGGGAAAACTGGGTCAAAAGGTGGGTCCATTCCAAGTTTTCTTAGGATTCTCCATACTGCTTTCCAGAGTGGCTGCACCAATTTGCAACTCCACCAGCAATGTAAAAATGTGCCTTTTCCCCCACACCCATGCCAACATCTATTTTTGTTTGTGTTCTTGATAAAAACAATTCTAATTGGAGTAAGAGAAAATCTTAGAATTGTTTTAATTTGCATTTCTCTAATTACTAGAGATGTTGAACACTTTTTCAAATATTTATTCATTGCCTGTATGTCTTCTGTAAAGTGTCTGCCAGATTCTTGGCCCATATATTGATAGGGTTCTTTGTATTTTTGTTGTAAAGTTTTGTAAGTTCTTTATAAATTTTGGAGATAAGTGCTCTATCTGAAGTGCATGTGGAAAAGATTTTCTCCCACTCTGTAAGCTCTCTTCACATTCTTGATTGTATCCTTTGCTGAGGAAAAGCTTTTTTAGTTTGAGTCTATACCATTTATTGATTCTTGCTTTGATTTCCTGTGCTTTGGGAGTCTTATTGAGGAAGTCTGATCCTAAACCAACATGATGACAATTTGGGCCTACTTTTTCTTCTATAAGGTTCAGGGCCTCTGGTCTAATACCTATGTCTTTGATCCATTTTGAGTTGAGTTTTATGCAGGGTGAGAGGTAGAGGTTTAATTTCATTTTACTGAATATGGATTTATAGTTTTGCCAGCACCATTTGTTGAACAGGCTGTCTTTTCTCCATTGTATGTTTTTGGCTCTTTTGTCTAGTATGGGGTGACTATTTATGTAGTTTTGTCTCTGTGTCTTCTATTCTGTACCATTGGTCTGCCTGTTTATTTTTGTGCCAATACCATGCTGTTTTTATTATGATTGCTCTGTAGTATAGTTTAATGTCAGGTATTGTGATGCCTCCTGTTTCATTTTCTGTATTCAGGATTGTTTGGCTATTTGAGGTATCTTATTCTTCCAGATAAAGTTCATGATTGCTTTCTCTATTTCTGTGAGGAATGTCATTGGGATTTTAACTGGAATTGCACTGAATCTGTATAGTGCCTTTGGTAGAATGGCCATTTTGACAATGTTAATTCTGCCTATCCAAGAACATCAGAAGTCTTTCCATCTTTTAAGGTTTTCTTCAATTTCTTTCTTTAATGTTCTGTAGTTATTATTGTATAGGTCTTTCACCTTTTTTGTTAGATTAATTCCCAAGTATTTTGTTTTTTTGATGCTACTGTGATTGGAATAGTTTTCCTAATTTATCTTTCAGAGGATTCATCACTTATAAATAGAAATGCATTAGACTTATGCATATTGATTTCATATTCTGCTACATTGCTGAATTCATTTATTAGTCCTAGAAGTTTTCTAGTGGAGTTTTTTGGATCTTCTAAATATAGGATCATTTCATCAGAAAATAGTGACAGCTTTAGTTCTTCTTTTCCTATATTTATCCCTTTAATTTCTTTGGTCTTATTGCTCTGGCAAGTGTTTCAAGGATGATGTTGAATAGAAGTGGTGAAAGAGGGCATCCCTGTATTGTTCCAGTTTTTAGAGAAAATGCTTTCAGTTTTTCTCCATTAAGAATAATATTGGCTGTGGGTTTAGCATAGTCTTTCCAATTTTGAGGTATGTTCCTACTATTCTTATTTTTTCTAGTGTTTCAAGCATGAAGGGGTGCTTTCTCATCATCAATTGAAATAATCATGTGATCCTTAATTTTAAGTCTATTGATGTGCTGAATTACATTTCTTGATTTCCAGATGTTGAACCAACCTTGCATCCCTGGGATAAACCCCACTTGATCATGGTGCACTATCTTTTTAATATATTTTTGTATGTGATTTGCAAGTATTTTGTTAAGGATTTTTGCATCTATGTTCATCAGGGATATTGCTATAAAGTTTTCTTTCTTTGATGTGTCTTTGGTTTTGGTATAAGAGTGATACTAGCCTCATAGAATGAATTTGGAAGGGTTCCCTCCTTTTCTATTTCCTGAAATACTTTGAGGAGTATTGATATCAGTATTTGTCTAAAGGTCTTGTAGAACTCAGCTGAGAATCTATCTGGTCCTGGACTTTTCTTTGTTGGTAGGCTTTTGAAGGCTTCTTTTATTTCACTGCTTCAAATTGATCTGTTTAGGTTGTGTATGTCTTCCTGATACATTGGGAGAATCATATGTCTGGAAAAATTTGTCGATGTCTTCAATATTTTCTATTTTGTTGGAATATAAATTTTTAAAATAGCTTCTAATTATGTATTTCAATGGAGTCTGTCGTGATCTTTCCATTTTCATCCATTTTCATCACAAATTCTAGTAATTTGAGTTTTTTCTTTCCTTCTCTTTGTTTGTGTGTATGGGTTTATCAGTTTTGTTTACTTTTTCAAAGAACCAACTTTTTGTTTTGTCAATTTTTTGAATTGTTTCTTTTGTTTCAATTTCATTGATTTCAGCTCTGATTTTACTTATTTCCTCTTCTAGTATTTTTGGTGTTGATCTGTTCTTTTTCTAGGGCTTTGAGGTGTAATGCTAGGTCATTTAGTTGTTGACTTTTTATCTTTTTAATGTATAAGCTTAATGCAATAAACTTTTCTCTTAGTACAGCTTTCATAGTGTCCCAGAGGTTTTGATATGTTGTGTCATTGTTCTCATTTACCTCTAATAATTTATTTTATTTCTTCCCTGATGTCTTCTGTTATCACTGCATCATTTAGTAGCATATTATTTGGTCTCCAGGTGTATGAGTAGTTTTTGTTTACTATTTTTCATTCATTTCTAATTGCATTCCATTATGGTCTAACAGTATACAGGGCAGGATCTCTATTTTTTTGTATTTACTAATGGCTTTTTTGTGGCATAGCATATGGTCTATTTTGGAGAAGGATCCATGAGCTGCTGAGAAGAAAGTATGTTCACTTGATGATGGATGACATACTCTGTAAAGATCCATTAGGTCTGTATCATTGATTGTATTATTTAGTTCTGTAGTTTTTTTTGTTCAGCTTTGTTTGGAGGATCTATCCAGTGATGAGAGTGGTGTGTTAAAGTCCCCCAGTATTAATTTGTTTGGTCTATTTGATTCTTAAAATTGAGATGGTTTTGTTTGATATATGTAGATGCTCCATTGTTTGGGGCATAAATATTTAAATGTGTTATATCTTGCTCTTTTATGCTTCCCTTAAGCAGTATGAAATGTCCTTCTTTATCCCTTCTGACTAACTTAGGTGTGAAGTCCACTTTATGTGGTATGAGGACGGAGACCCCTGCTTTTATACTGGGTCAATGTGCATGGTATGTTTTTCCCCATCCCTTCACCTTTAATCTGTGGATGTCTTTTTCTATGAGATGGGTCTCTTGAAGGCAGAATATTGTTGGGTCTTTCTTTTTAATCCAATCTGCTAGTCTATGTCTTTTGATTATTGAATTTAGACCATTGACATTCAAGGTTATTACCGAGATATGATTTGTATTCCTCTTCATTTTGGCTTATTTTTGGTTTTTTACTTGTCCTTTGATTGGCTTTTCCTTTAGGGTAGTTCCTCTGTTTGCTGAATTGTATTGATGTTTTTCACTTCTTCCTCCTAAAATATTTTGCTGAGAATGTTTTGTAGGGCAGGCTTTCTATTTGTAATTTTTTTAAACTTTTGTTTATCATGGAAAGATTTTATTTCATTGTGAAATCTGAAGGTTAGTTTTGCTGGGTATAGTATTCTTGGTTGACATCCCTGTTCTTTCAGAGCTTGAAATATATTGTTCCAGACCCTTCTTGCTTTTAGAGTGTGGGCTGAGAAATCTGCTGATATACTTATTGGTTTCCCTGTATATGTAATCTGATGCTTTTCTCTAGCAGCCTTTAAAATCCTATGTTTACTTTGAATGTGAGGTATTTTTATTATAATGTGTCTTGGTGTGTATCTGTTGTGGTTTTGTGCACTTTGTGTTCTGTAAGCCTCTTGTATTTGATTTCACTTTTCAGGTTTAGGAAATTTTCTGACATTATTTTATTGAACAGTTTTTTCATGACTTTGGTTTGTATCTCTGTGCCTTCCTCAATCACAATAATTCTTAAATTTGGTCTTTTCATGATATCCCATAATTATTGGAGGTTCCATTCATGACTTCTTAACATCTCCTCAGTTTGTTCAATTTTATTCTCAAGATTGAATATTTTGTCTTCATCACCTGAAATTCTGTCTTCCACAAGGTCTATTCTGTTGGTGATGCTTTCTATTGAGTTCTTAAATTGGTTTATCATTTCTTTCATCTCAAGTATTTCTGCTTGTTTTTTTTCAGAATCTCAATCTCTTTATTGAAGTGTTCTTTTGTTTCTTTTAATTTTCTACTGGAATGGTCTTGCATTGCTGCATTTGCTCTCTTATCTCATCTTTTGCTTCACAGATCATTTTAATCATGCACATTCTAAACTCTTTTTCTGTCATTTCTACTGCCATGCTGTCATTGGAGTCTATCACAAGAGCATCTTGGTTACTTAGGGACACTTTCTTCCCCTGTTTTTTTCATATTGTTTCTCTTTATTCCCCTGTAGCAGTGAAGATCAGAGATACTGAAGTTTGCCCCCTGCAGGCTTATTATGACCCTGCAGTTTTCCACTACCTCTCTTTGAAGGGGAGA